>JANAVB010040014.1:2194604-2260023 GCA_029216955.1 Iris pallida | reverse complement strand
AAATTGCAGAAATTGCCTTGCCAAAATGATATCGTCAACATGCTTTCTTTTGTCAGGTCGTTCATATGATTGAAGTCTTTTTCCACTCAATACTTTCGGTCAGAGAAGGACCAGTTAACTCAAATATACAACTTGCAGGTGGTGTATTTAAATCACTTGTGAAGTTGTGTTTGCAAATCTTGAATCACTTGCAGGAAGAGTTGAAAGCAGCCCTCAGAGTCATTTTTTTTTAGTATGGATGTGCAAGCTGTATTTGTGGCAATGAGTTTATGTTTGAACGACACCAGTGCAGAATGCTACTTCTATTGTACAATCTTTTTTTTTTACCACGCATGTGCAAGAACAATTGACATCCACAGGCATACGTAAAAAAAAAAAACAATTAAGGACGTCTTTCGTAGTCACTTTAGGATGATTTTAGCTGAAAATTTTATTCAAAGAATCAAATTTGATATAATTTTTTTTTTTTTTAACTTACCCTCCATTTTATTTATCATATTTAAAAGCACACTCCACCGTTTTACGATAGTGTACAAGTCCTTTCACTTTTAAAAAAAAAATCGTCCATGACTACAGAACTTTTTCCGTGCGGACAATTTAGGATGAAAAATATCCCTTCCACTGTTATCTTCTACCTGAGACCCACCCCCCCCCCCCCCCCCCCCCCCCCCCCCCCCCCCCCCCCCCCCTCCCGTCGTGCGCCTCTCCACCTCTGCCCCACCTTCCCGTCATGCCCCTCACCACCGCGTGTAACGTCCCGATCCCGGAGGATCGAAACTAGCCACTGGACGTGATGTCGTACAAGTGTAGATTGCACTTGTAGAGGACAAAATCATTACAGTTCCTGATATTTCTCAGAAAACAACGACAGCGCAGCAAAACCAAGCAGATAAATTGAATATGAAGAAACGTATCTCTTTATTGATAATTGTAATGGATTACAAGACTTGCAGCAGAATACAGAATTTACAACTGATTACAAGACTCTTGAATAGTCATATGAATATATACACTTGCCCTTTAGGCTACAACTGAATATGCTGACTTCTTTACAATGAACTTGCCAATTTGGCTACAATCTTACTGGTACAACTGAGTTACACTGTTCCATATATTATGTCCCATATAGCAGGAAACATCGTCCTGCAAGAAAAGCTTCTGCACACTCATCCGATTCATCGATGCCAAGCACGGATCAAACATTTTTTTCATGCACGAGCACCTGTAATATTGTCCACAACATGGGTCAGTACATCATCAATGTACTAACGAACGGTGTTGGTCCAACTCACCTAAGAAGACAACACTAAGTAATCATGTTATAAAACATTATTAGAAGGGTTATTTCTCGTTGCCTTAAGATTAATTAGCAGTTCATATCCGACAGAAGTAAAGCATGCATATATTTCTCAGCCAGCATAATTTAAAGCATACAGTTATCACCATTTGGTGATTCTTATCCACGGTCGTGTAGCCATCCATGTACATTTATAATATTTACCTTTCCTACATAAGACATTGTTAGGAACAATATCATAATTCAATATATTTGTCACCGCTCAGGTGATTCTTACCAACAGCCGACATCCTTCACTGTAATTGAGTAATAACATACACTACCTGTATAAGACATCATTAGCACTGGACCTATCTATATGAAGGTCAGTGGGAACACGCCATCTTGGACCGTCTTCCTGGCAAATGGCTAACTCCGAATGGGGTGCAAATCCATGGAAGATTTCCGAAACACCGTGCTACTACTTCAACACATGGGTATTTCGACATCCTTTCAGTAGGCGGTAGCAAGCCCCCACTGTAAGTCCTAAAATTCCGATGTCAGTACATCGACACCATCCTTGTTTCCCCTAGGATGAATCTCGGGTCCGTGGCTGTAGAGTACCGTTCTGGAAACTACCTTGTATACAAGTTGTCCATAACCATGCAAATATATGTAACTTATCTATGAAGAAACATATAATGCATGATAAGGAAAACTAAATGCTTAGCCACCATTTTCATTCGTATTGCCATCTTTCTCATTCCAGTGTCTTTGCGTAATCAACATTCTACATCGATGACGGGATAATAGAATGTTGTTACCCAATCCCTTTCCCACATCTTTGATACCATACATCTTTTCAACCAACTCAACATACTCACCGTCCAATTCTTGACTTAGCATCTGTTTAGCATACGTTCATTCACATAATTCAAGCATACTACTGCCCAATTCTTGGGTCTTATTATCTGCATTATCGTCTATTCATCGAGCTAAGGCTCGATAAACTCACCACCCAAGTATTTGGAACTTTTTTTTTCCTGTCAAGTATTTCATAGCACAACACGCAAGTATACAATTCATTGAAATGATACGCAAAGCTTTCGGGTCATGTGATTAATTATCTTTCCGACTTTCATGCAAGGTGTTATTCAACAATCAACGATCAACATAGCGTACATATCCTTTTATTAAGCGTGAAGCTAAAGAATCTTCAAAGGGTTCAACACTACTCACGTTCATAGGACAATTTCTGCCTCGATCGCGTAGCCTTCCAAGCGATCCTTCGCATATTCTCAAGTCCAACAAGGCTTCATCGAACCAACCATCCATCATAAGGCATCTTGCGGGTCGGGGCACTACAATATATACCACTCAGAAAAAATTTTGTCCTCGAAACTTAAAACAAAACTCATCCCCAAAACTTCAACCAACTTTTATGAAACTTCCCATGATCAACTTGCACTATTTAATATTTCTCTGCAATCTCTCGATTGATTCCAAGTGATGTACTATCTCATCACAACATTCCAATTTGGTTCAAAATAGTTTACCATCTTTGTTATTTCCTCTCGACACTCATGCAAATCCTTAGCACGTGATAATTCTCCCAGTGGCTTCGTTTGAATTCAGCATACCACTTAGTTGGAATCATACACATATTTTAGGCATCCCAGAAATACATGCACTTCAGCCAAGTTCAGTGATAGAGAAAAAAACGAGCTACGGTGTAACTTCTTTTCCGAACATCGACAAATCCTTTAAGCATCTCGTATATTTCCAACTTGTTTATTCAATTATCCAACCAACTAATAACACAATGAATGTTACAAATTTCAACTTGAAATTTTTTTCCATAGCCGATCCAAAATATTCCCAAAGTATTCCTTTCAATTTTATTGTCATTCATGCCACCAAATTTTAATAAAAGTCAATAGCCACATTTCATTTCAACATCACAATTTTTATCGATTACTAATGTATCCATTATCGTTCGCATCCAAACACTTTGTTTCCAACTTGTAACTTTTTCATTTTGATATATCCTTCAAATTGTACCATCATTCCACTAGTAAACTTTTTTGCTGTACTCAAACCTTTTCTCGTATTGATCAAGCCAACATATATTATAATCTCGCATACGCAACTCTCATTTCCAGCAATATTAATCCCGATGGTAATTTCCAAAAATGTGCATTCATTCTCTTCGATTTCAACTTATATGTACTATCTCATTCCGTCGTACACTTATTCTCAATCCGATCTGATTATCCATCAATGACTTTATTCCGACTGTCTCAAAGCACTACTTCAGTTTGCACAAGTCAATATGAATCAACCAAATCCAACCAGTTCTAACAATTTTCGACATTGCAACGAAGGCAACCATGTTTCGAAACTAACATGATCCGTCATCCCATCCAACATTATAACATTGAATTTTCAAATCTTTATTTCACTCCAAAGTTTACTTTACGACACATTTTACTCATTCTGACTATACCCACACAACATCAATAGGAATCCTACGAATTTTTTAACAGTCAATTTAGCATTCAGTCAAGTCTCTACGGTCAGCTAATCTAAGCTAAACCAGACATTTAGCTAACTCATCTGAGATGGATAGCTATCAGGGACATACTTATATCTTATCTTAGAGGCAACCAATTCTTATCATATGGACTCTATTTTATCTCAGGGACAATTTATGATTTGACAAACTAAAGAGACATGGGACCACCCCAATCTTATGAACTTATTTCCAAACTCGAACAATTGAAATAACATAGCCAACCAATCAGAAACTTAGGCAATCAACCGACACTCTAGGCAACCAACTGACATTCTAGGGTCAAGTATTTCTATCCGTACTCATACTCGGGTTATACCCAACGAAGTCTCATTCTAGACTTACCCATAGCCGACGAAATCTATCCAACAAGTCTTATGGGTCGATTCCGAAGCCATCATATAAAACTTTATCAATTGAACATCCAAATCTCAGTTTTTACTAGCATAGACACAGCATCACTTCCTCAATCCGACTTGTATTTTCATCTCATACTCAAATTGTGTCTATTCAATTGGGCCAACTATTCTGAGTCAAAAATCCTACAATGTTATCTCAATGGTCTATCATTTACGATCTCTTTCCTGCGGTCTTTTTGCAACATATTCAATTCCTATTTTTAGATCATCGATACGGTCTGTACTCTTTAACCAACAAAAAAGGCAACACTATATAATCGTACTTCTTCCGAAGGCATCCTTTATGAATTTCAGTAGCACAAATGGTCATCTCTTAGCAATTCACGTTAACCATCAATATTCGCTTTGTATCATCTCCTTGTGATTCCATTAGAAGATTTACTATTTATGTACCAATCCAGTCTCTATGACACTAATCACTAGCATCCGTATATCGGTCGTTTAGGATATGACATAACTCATCTAGCTAAGTCATACTCCAAAATTTTATATTCCACCCAAACTCGTTATTCATACGACAACATTATTCACCGAAGGGTCTATAACATAATAATGAATCTCGATACTTATTTGTATTCCAGCCATCATAGTCTTATAAGGAACATTTACTCTTTCATGCATCAAGGGACAAGTACTCATTCTCTATGCCTCAAAATAATCAAGGGTCATAACTTGTTGATTCGGGACACATCTAATTCTCTCAAGCACAACTGCACAACGTGCATAGCCATCTATTTCCTCAAATCCATTCTCTAACTTTTCGGTCGTTGCTGCAACTCTTTCCATCTACTAAATCATTCGCGACATTTCGATAAGCGTCTAACATCACCATCAGTTTGTCGATGTCCAACATGCAATTCCGTCTACTTAATTCCAACATCGTTCTATATTCGGTCTATGATGTTCTCCCAAAATCTTTTTGATAGCAACACCCCACCATCGTCACTGAGCCTACAATTCTTCTTACCCAACTGATTCAATTCATTACTTGAATCTATAATTCGTACTATTCCCAACCAAGGCATCCATTTCATATTCCCGATCTCTTATTACCCAACATAATGCTAACCGTCAGAATCTGGTTCCTCCGAACACATCAAAATCTCGCAACGACTTATCCGAACTTAATCATCGAGGGACATGCCTAACCGTCATGTATCAATCGTAATCCCAACTACGGCTCGATACTACCCAATTCCTTACAGGTAAAGCAATCACTATGCCACAAACAGGGTCAAGGGATATCTCATCACGAGGAAGGTATATGCAATATACCACTCAGAGCTCAAGCAATTTTTGACACAATATTCCCTTCGCATCAAACTAACGTACAATATAGACTATCCATCCTGTAATGGTTATGCTGACCACAAATACCGACTCAAGATTCTTTCGATTTCCAGTCACTGAAATCCATGCACATTCTGTTCCAATATACCATGCCATCACCCACAGTCGATTGCTGCATAATAATCGACTTCGATGAATCCCACACATAAGACATCCAATACACATACCAACTTATTATTGCATCGTATCATTGTTATTTGTTTTGATATCTTTTAGAAATTTAACAAAGCACACATATCACATCCCACGTATATAGACTTATTGTATGGAACACCCAGTGAGCGACTAGAAGGTTCAACGGACTTTCAGTCAAGGGAACAAATTAGAGTAATTTTGAAAGAACACTGAATAATCGCGAAAACACTGAGTTATCGTAGAGGCAACTTTGATTTCATCGCGGAAGCAACTTTGAGTATTCGTGGAAACAACTTTGATTCACCGCAGAAGCAACTTTGAATAATCTTAGTTGCAACATTGACTTGAAACAAATCGAATAAGAATCCAAGGACGTAAAGTCGTGCTCTGATACCATTATGTCATGTTCCGATCCCGGAGGATCGAAACTAGCCACTGGACGTGATGCCGTACAAGTCTAGATTACACTTGTACAAGGCAAAACTATTACAGCTCCTGGTATTTATAAAAAAACAACGACAACGCAGTAAAATCAAGCAGATAAATTGAAGTCACACAAGATATGAAGAAACGTATCTCTTTATTGATAGTTGCAATAGATTATAAGACTTGCAGCGAAATACAGATTTTACAACTAATTACAAAACTCTTGAATAGCCAACTGAATATGTACACTTGTCCTTTAGGCTACAACTGAATATGTCGACTTCTTTACAATGAACTTGCCAATTTGGCTACAATCTCACTGGTACAACTGAGTTACACCGTTCCATACATTATGTTCCGTATAGCAGAAGACATCGTCCTACAAGAAGAGCTTATGCACACCCATCCGATTCATCGATGCCAAGCATGGATCAAATATTTTTCTCATGCACAAGCACCTGTAATATTGTCCACAACGTGGGTCAGTACATCATCAATGTACTGAAGAACGATGCTGGTCCAACTCACCTAAGAAGACAACAGTAAGTAATCATGTTATAGAATATTACTAGAAGTGGTTTTTCTCGTTGCCTTAGGATTAATTGGCAGTTCATATCCGACAGAAATAAATCATGCATATATTTTTCAGCCAGCATAATGTAAAGAATACAGTTATCACCCTTTGGTGATTCTTACCCACGATCATGTAGCCATCCATGTACATTTATAATATTTATCTTTCCTACATAAGATATTGTTAGGAATAATATCATAATTCATTATATTTGTCACCGTTCAGGTGATTCTTACCAACAGCCGACATCCTTCCTTGTAATTGAGTAATAACTTACTCTGCCTGCATAAGACATCATTAGCACTGTACCTATCTATATGAAGGTCACTGGCGACACGCCATCTTGGATCGTCTTCTTGGTGAACGGCTAACTCCGAATGGGGTACGACTCCATAGAAGATTTTTGAAACACCGTGCTACTACTTCAGCACCATAGATATTTCGACATCCTTTCAGTGGGCGGTAGCAAGCCCCCACTGCAAGTCCCGAAATTCCGATGTCAGTACATCAACACCATCCTTGTTCCCCCTAGGATGAACCGGGTCCGTGGTCGCGGAGTATCGTTATGGGAATTACCTGTTATATAAGTTGTCCATGACCATGCAAATATATGCAACTTATCTATGAAGAAAACATATAATACATGATAAGAAAAACTAAGTGCTCAGCCACCATTCTCATTCGTATTGCCATCTTTCTCATTCCAGAGTCTTGGTATAATCAACATTCTACATCGACGATGGGATAATAGAATGTTGTTACCCAATCCCTTTTCCACATCTTTGATACCATACATATTTCCAACCAACTCAACGTACTCACCGTCCAATTCTTGGGACTTAGCATCTATTTAGCATTCGTTCATTCGGACATAATTCAAGCATACTCACTACCCAATTTTTGGGTCTTATTATATGCGTTACCATCTATTCATCGAGCTAAGGCTTGATATACTCACCGCCCAAGTATTTGGGACTTTTCCTTCCCTGTCAAGTATTTCATAGCACAACACTCAAGTATACAATTCATTGAAATGATACGCAACAGCTTTCAGGTCATGTGATTAATTATCTTTCATTATCTTTTCGACTTTCATGCAAGGTGTTATTCAACAACTCAACAGTCAACATAGCATACATATCCTTTTATTAAGCGTGAAGCTAAAGGATCTTCGAAGGGTTCAACACTACTCACATTCATAGGACGATTCCCGCTTCGATCGCGTAGCCCTCCAAGCGATCCTTCGCATATTCCCAAGTCCAACAAGGCTTCATCGAACCAACCATCCATCATAAGGCATCTTACGGGTCGGGGCACTACACCGCGTACGCTCCCGCCCTCCGTCGCTACTATTTTGGTTCCCTGCCGCGTACTGCTGCTAGTCGGTGCTCGTGCACCCGACCCCGTTGAGACGCTGCTTGCTCCCGCCGTGCTCATTCCCATTGCATGCAGACGCAGCCACGTTCGTCCCCGCCACCCGCACCCTCGTCGCGCGCTCACCCGCCCCCGCTACTAGCCGCTGCTACTGATGTCTTCCCGTCGCACCGCTACTCATCCCGTGTAATGCCTGTGGTTCGTATTACGTATTTTGGTATACATGTACATATCTTGACTCATATTTCATGTCTCTTGGCTGGGTTCGGTTAGGTTCGGCTTGATTTGGTTCGGTTTGGGTTGGAGTGCAAACTCCCACCTACCACTTCCTCCTTCCTTTATTAGCCGCCCACTTTTCTCTCTCTCCTCATTACTTCTTCTTCTTCTCCATTACTCTTCTTCACCTACCAGGAAGAGAGCTAGGCAAGTGTAACTTGCTTCACGAAGGAACTTCCATTTGTTGTTCCATTTTCTTCTCCTCAAGATCTTAAGCCTCTTTAGTACTTAGAGTTTTCAAATTCCATGGCTCATTCTACGTAGATCTAAGTTTCTAGTATTTTCGATCTTCTTGGTTTTGATCTACTAAAATAACTTGTTTTCGAAAAATAAGTGTTCCATGTAGTAGGCCTCATGATTTTGCACAAGTTTGGTTTTGGGATGGCCGGATTTCACCAAGTCCTGGCCGAGATGGAGTTCCTGAGCTCTTACGCGTGTTTGCTTTGGCCATGGGGAGAAGATGAAGTTTTACGCACACGTTCTAACGTGTTAGCGTAGTGTTTAGCCCTTACGCCCACGTTTTACGTGTCAGCGTGTTATATCAGTCTTTTACGCACATGTTTTACGTGCCAGCATTTATTTCGGCCTTTTACGCTCACGTCTTAACGTGCCTGCGTAGTGCCCCTTTTACGCTCACGCATTGCGTGTAAGCGTATCCCGCTCTAAGCTGAGTTTATCAATTTTACGCTCGGGGCTCTCCCGCTAGCGTAAAATCGTGCTCGCGTAGACGTGGGTTCGCGTACGTTTTACTAGCGTAAAATCCCTAGCTCGAGCAGACCTTCACGAGCGTAAAGTTGCCTGAGTTTTCCTCGTGTAAAGTTTTACTCGTGTAAAATCTGCTCGAGGGTTCGCGCGCGTAAAATTTTACGTGCGTACAATTTTGCTAGCGTAAAGCCTGGCTAGCGTAAATCCCAGCCGTATGCTCCCTTGCTCGCGTAGAGCTTGCTAGCGTAAAGCTCACGCGTAAAGTTTCACTAGCGTAATCGGTGGTACGCGCGTAGAAACTTGAGTTCCTATGGCGTACACCTTTACCTTTTATAGATATTTTACGCCCATTTTATATCCTTACGCCTTTTGTCAAGAACTTGAAAATCACGAATTTATTTAATATGTTTGGAAATGATAATTGAACATGGCATAGTATGACAAGTATACCTGACATGATCATTCTCGAATTGCTGTTGCGACGGCTAACATGACATGACACGACCTGACAAGAATGATTGACCTGGACACCGTGGACGATTGTGTTTGTACATATAAACAAGTACTGTCTTGCATCATGTCTAGGACGGAGACCCCTAAATACCACGGTCAGGGGCACCTACTGAAATTGACTAAGGCTAATCAACTAGAATAATTCAGTAGACATGAAAAGATTTCCCGCTACAGGCAATTCCGTTATCTGGGCGCATTCAGTGGACTTGTAAGCCTACCGACGAGTAGGGCACATTTTCAGCACACAGTTATGTGGTGCACCATTAATAAACGGACATTCGACCTGGATAACCGGATGGTCTGCAGGGCATGTGGCTGTTGGGATAATCTCATTGCATCTTGTTAGTAACTAGGCCTGTGATAACCCTAGTTAGTTAATGTATCAAGCCGTACTCATTGTTTGGCCGTGATTGATTGGATGGAGTCTAGCCCTGTCTAGTTGTCATGATCCTGTACAAGATTGTATCATGACCTGACTTCTTGTAGCGATAAATGTTAAGGTACCAAGTTCTGTTCAGATGAAGGGTTACAACTCCGGTCCTTATTTGGTTTAAGGGTTGTAACTTAGCTATCTGAATAGTTCTATGGTTATCTTATCATATATCGTCCTGATTATGTGTGCTTATCTTAACAATAAGGATCAGGGGTCCAGTTCTGTTCAGGCGAAGGGTTACAACCCCGGTCCTTGTTTGGTTTAAGGGTTGTAACCTGGCTCCCGGAGCAGTTCTGTGTCCTCTCTTCGTTTATTGTCTTATTGCTCTCCAAGCCATGTTCGTCTTGTTTTACCTTACTCCAATAACATGATTATTTATACCAGCCTTCACAATAAAGATCAGGGGGAAGGTTCTGTTCAGGCGAAGGGTTACAACCCCGGTCCTTATTTGGTTTAAGAGTTGTAACCTGGCTTCCGGAGCAGTTCCTTATCCTCTCTTCGTTTATTGTTTTATTTTACCCTATGACAAGACTAATCATGTTTTACTTATCAATAGTATTTGAGACGGGTTTCTATTCAGGTGAAGGGCTGCAACCCCGGTCCTTGTTTGGTTTAAGGGTTGTGACCTGGCTACTTGAATGGTTTCTTCGTACTCAGTTTACTGTTGATTATCTCTATTATTATCAGTTCTTTATTTATTAATTATCTTTAATACTCTATTGTGATATGCTGGTTTTAGTTCCTAAGTGAAGCCTCATTTGTGGCACTTGCTCTTTCTGGGGTCTGACCCAGCTGGTTTTGTGTGGCCAGATATCGGAGCAGCTCCAGAGGTTCTACCTACCTTCCAGCCAGATGGTGGCCACCAGGCGTAACCTTGGCAACGAGTGGGTTTCTTTTGTTCTCCCACTTCATTGTAAATTATTCTTTTGAGGCGTTTAGCCGACGAGCACGTGTTAGCTCGGTTGCACCTTTATTTACTGTCTGTCTACGGGCTATAACATGATTGACAAATCCTAGGGTTGATCATGTATGACTAAACTCTTGCTAGTCTTCACATTTTTTACGACTAGCTTCATGATCATCCAATATGTAATGTATGGGACGCCTTACTATTGTATATTTGATGTTCTAATATCTTGTGACTGCTACTACTTGCTTGTGATTGAGACACTAGGCTTGTTCATGACCATTGGAGACTGATGGATTGTAGTTAAACCCTCATGTATCTAGACAGCCGTGACCGTATAGCGAGGTGGGTTGCACTTCAATATACGTAGCTGGCTATATACGCCTCCGCTCTCCAGTATTCTGGTTCTGGGGCGTTACATCCCGCCACGTTCGCCCCCACCACCGCGCGCCCATCCCCCGCTGCTAGCTGCCGTCGCGCACGCCTTTGCCCTTGCTGCTATCGGCGACGGGACAGAAAGAGGGGGGCGGGGGGGGGGGGGGGGGAGGGAGATAGTGTGGCGGGGAGGCACACGACGGGGAGGGGTGGTGGGATTCTGGGTGGTCTCGGTGTAGAAGGAAACGAAGGAAGTGATATTTTGGTCAAGGATTTTTAGTCAAAGGAGTTGACCATCAGATCTAAACGATTTTTAGTCAAAGGAGTTGACCATCAGATCTAAACGATTTTCGTCAAAAGTAAAGATTTTTTACTTTATTGTAAAACAATGGGGTGCACATTGAAATGTGGTAAACATAATAGGGGACAAGTCAAGATTTCTCTTGATAAAATTGACATAACAAATTTTACGTAAAAGTAGATAAAAACGTTAAAACATCATCTCAAAAGGGCTATTCTGAATAAAAATTACAAAATACGCTTTGAAAGGACGTTTACAATACAAATATTTTAGTTTAAGAAACTAATTTTTCTTAGGCTTCGTTTAAAAAGGATAGCAAAAACGTTCCTCCCAAGGACGTTTTTTGTCAAGAAAATACCATTTACTTGGACGTTTAATTTTAATTTTAATTTTGTTGAAAAAATTGTCCATATGTAGGACCTTTTTTCTTACATTTTTAAAAAGATTTTCATATATATTTTTTAGTTTTCATATACATATATTTATAACATCAAAATACATGAAATTTTTTGGTTAGCTTGTAAATTAATAATATATAAGAGGTGGGAGTACGTTCAAATTTTTCTATACTCATTCTTTTTTAAAAAAAAAAGAAAAAGAAGTCACATTCTTGTGTAAACACTTATTATATAGAAAAATTTGAACCCACAAATTCCTATTAAATTTTATTACTCCTGCTAACCAAAAAAGTTTGTGTATTCTTAATAAAAAATAGTAAGAAAAATAAACATTGGAAGGACATTTTTAGCAAAAAAAAAAAAAAAAAATGCTAATCGGAAGTGCTTTTTTATACAATAATGCTAAATATACTATCAACCTTTTACAACACTCCTACAACCCACTCTCCTCCCTCCTAACATGGTCCTATCCGGCCTCACATTTTTCCTGTCTTCTCCAATGAGACCGGCCATCGGTTGTAACCCCTGGTTGCAGGGGTTGTAGACATAGCATTGCTCTTTTATGACATGCAAATTTTTCATCCATTTTTAGCCCCAAAAAATCATCGTAAGGGAATTTTTATGACAAACAATTTTTTCTGTTCATTTTGTAGCCAAAAAATGCACATCCAAAGGGATTGATTACATTTTTAAGCTCTGGTTCAATGAAAATGCCTCATTTTTTTAAAGTCTGGTTCAATGAAACGTCCTTCCGGTTGACATTTTTGTTTTGTTATAAATTTTAAAAAACTTGTGTTTTTGGTATCATTTTAAGCAAATTTGATTTCTGTGTATAAAATTTTCTAATATGAAAAAGTGAGGCAAAAAAAGGAAAGAAAACAAAACGTGTCTTTTCAGAGGACTGAGGGAGCATTCAGACTTATTTTATAATGCGTAGGTGCACAAAAGACAGTAAAATCTTAATATTTGTTTTCTTTCGTTTTAATAAAACGTAATAGATGATGAAAACCTCTAAAACAAATTAATGAGACTCGGTGACCATTTGCTTTTCTGGAATTTGTACTGTGAAACGGGTTGGGTTGTGTTGTGTTGTGACCCTTGTTCACAATTCGGCAAATGAAAAAAATTCGAGACGGCGAAAGAACGAATATAAATCGACACAGTGCAAGTAAAATATGTTGATAAAATCGGTCAAATATTTCTCAAATGGAAATATTTAGGTTAAAAACTTTACATGCTTAAACATGTTATCAAATTTGGTTAATTAAATAAATTTTTATCACGTTTTTTTCTGCCAAATTTTCAATAACACGTTTGAAATTTCGCATGCTTAAAATTTGTATAGTAATTCGAATTTGTCAAATTACGCAAGTATTCGAAAGTACGAATATAAATCGACACAGTGCAAATAAAATACGTTGAAAAAATCGGTCAAATATTTCTCAAATAAAAATATTTAGGTTGGAAACTTCACATGCTTAAATAAGTTGTCAAATTTGGTTAAAATTAAATAGATTTTCATCACGTTTTTTGTGCCAAAATTTTCAATAATTTATACGAGACACATTTGAAACTTCATATGGTTAACATTTGAATAGTAATTCGAATCTATCAAAGTACGTAAATATTATACATTTTTGAAAGATACAAATTTTTTTTGTATATAATACAAGTTTTATTCGGATGATTACTAACAAGGGTTGTGACCGGAAGGAGAGTTGGCTTCAATTGCAACCCTTGTTAACTCTCGACGGCAGAGACTATACTTCACAGAACTTGTGCTCAACAGAATTAACATAATACAAGATACATAACCTAAGATTCTCCACATTGTCTTGTATTCATGACAAAAAAAAAGTCATGATTTTGCATGCTAACACCTCTGCCATTCTGTACATTTTAATATATTATTATTTTTTTAGATAAAATCGTTTGCGTTTCATTGAAGAAACTATTAACTGAACAAACAACATACCAAAAGGGTAGGGTTGTTTATGAGCATATACATGCTTTGCGATCCATACTAGGTCCAAAAAATCGAAAACATATATATATATATATTTTCTTTATATATATATATATATATATATATATATATATATATATATATATATATATATATATATATATATAGACTTTTCTTTTTTTAGAAATAACAATAACATTATCTTTACAATGTAAAAAAAAGTTTTTTTTTAATACAGAAATTTTAGAATAGCAGAATCTACATGCACAAGGACATAAAAAAGAGGAAGCTACGTTGGACTTGTCCACCAATTAGAAGGGCAAGCCAGAAGTTGAATACAACAAAAAAAAAAGGTTACTTAGTTTTAAGGTATCAGGTATACATGGATATTAGACTTTGGATCTTGAAATTGATCAATATTATGATTTAGATTTTGAAATCACTGTTCATTAGTCTATCTGAACAGTGATTTCGATATCCAAACTCTAACATCCATCAATTTCGAGATCCAAACTCTAATATATATGAGATCCTCAAACTAAATACTCCTAAAAAAAATACTAAATAACCACAACAATCCGCCACCATCGGCCCATCACTACACCTCGATCTCTTCTGCAATGTTCTCCCTTTCTTGTGCATTGTCATCTGTAGTAGTAAAATACTGTAAATTTCACAATTGATGTCAAGCAAACACACGAGAAGAATTGGTTTGAGAATCCAATCCATTGTCGAGTTCGAACAAAGAGTCCATTTTTGTTCACCCACCAAAATTAGATTAGATATTCACCTCTCACTAAACAAATGACTCGTGGCATAAAACCACTTGGATGGATAAACAAAATCATTTACAAACTAGTTTATTTGGAATAAAAATACCACGTGTTAGTTATTTAGTAAAAAATTAATATTCCACCTAACTTTGATGAGTGAACAAAAATGGACTCTTCGAACAAGTACAAAGTGTGGAGTGTCGAGAAAGCAAAAGATCAATCAATTCTATCCCCCCTCCCCCACTACGCTTCGGCGTCAAAGCTCCTTCTTGCGACGCCTTCAATTAATTGTTCCACGCGGAGAGAGTTGGACCATCTGGCTTTGTTTCTTCTGTGTCCATCGTTCTTGATCAAAGCTTGACAATGGACTGCTACCAACTCAATCTCCTTTTCCTAAAAGAGAATATTATTGTGGACACGCCATGGAACCCCTTACGTGTCGTCTAACCTGATCCTAATCCTTGCCCGTATTTTTGTTTTTAGATGTCATTTTTTCCGAACCGACAAGCAACGATCCTTGCCGCTATTATTTAGCTGTCTTAACACAAATGGAGTCGGATTTGACGGACCCTACTTGAGATGAACTTGGAAAAAGCTAAGGTTGTGTTTGATTGGACTTTTTTTTTCATGGAAAGTATTTCCATCAAAAAATTTCCACAAATTGTAGTGTTTGATAGCTTATATTTTTCATGGAATTATTTTCCAAAAAACTATCATTTTTCATATTTTCATATAAAATGGTGGAAAATAAACTTGTCCAACCCATAGGAAAATATTATTTTTTATGGAAAATAACTATTTTTCGTGGAAAATAATGGCAATCAAACATCCAAATTAAGTTTTTCATAAATTTTTTTTTAAAATTCCATAGAATTTTTTTATTTTTCACATATTTTTCACCTTGCAATCAAACGCACCCTTAGGAAAACATACTTAAAGGTAAGTTCTAAAATCGTGTTGGAGTTTTGTGACGGACAAAATACAATAACAATCACAAGAATGCACAATCCTTCGTGATTCGGAATAGTTTGATCGACTTGACATCGGTCTATGGAGAGTAATTTTATTGAATAAGCCATAGAATACAAAGAAACAATAATATATAGTATTTTAAAAACTCTTCCTTTTTTTTTTTTTTTGAAATCACACGCACACACACAATTGGGGGGCTCGAACCTTGCCAGCCCCTCCGGATGTCCGTTCTAATACCACTAGGCTAGAGAGCTCGGACAACTCTTCCTTAGGATATCTCAAAAGATGCCCCCTTCTTTCTATTTTCTAGTTTTTCTTATATTTTTCACTCCAATATTAGGTTTAAAAAAAAAATTCTACTATAACTTTCTAGAACGTTCCAAGGTTTGCAGCAATCTGGATCGTCAAAAACATTCGAACAAATTGATCCAACTCATTTGCTTAAACCATCCTAACTGAAATTCTTGACGCCTTTAAACCTTTCCTCTGACTCGTTCGATGAAATCATCCAAACTAGATTTCTCGAATCCTTTAAACTTTTTTCTCCTCTGTGCAACTCAAGAAAACAAGTCTCTTATGTGTCCAACACGTATATGTCATAGTTTTGACGTATACTTCAATTATTTTATAGTTGCACTTTTTTTTTTCCAACTAGCATAATGGAATAGGTATCTTACACTGTTTAATCTTGGTTTCTTTTATATTAAGGGACATTGTTGTTGTTTTTTTATGGCCAATACTAAGAGCATTGCACAAGATGTTAGTGACTAACACCATTTAGTGGATGTCACCATTTTATTTTGTATTCTATGCATAGTCAAGACTGTAGAAATTTTGTCACAATTTGTTGTGCTTAAGATTACCAAAATTTTTGTAGTCCTTCACTATCAAATACTGTCGAAAAATTTAGACAAATTATATGGACACATCATTTCTTACTCAGGGTTATCCAGGATTGGGATTAATCTAGTTTAGAGGAACTTTTATTCAGAACAGATTATTTTTTGTTAGGGGCTCCCAGCTCCCCCCCCCCCCCCCCCCCCCCTCTCACCCCTCACCAAAAAAAAATCTCTCAAACCTATTCATTTATAATTCATTCTCTCTCTCTCTCTCCTCAAACCATCTCAAACCTGAACTCATTTTCTCCACCACCTCCACCATCACCAAAATAATTATCTTCAAGTTCTAAACTTCTTTTCCTCCTCCTCCTCCTCCTACCAACGAGCTCGACCCGCTGCTGAAACTTTCATACATTATTCTTTAGCACTGCAAATACCAAAAACAAAACAAAAAAATAATAATCAAAATGGTCTTTGCCAAAATTTTGATGTCATAGACATGACTGGATGAGGTTTGGAGAAATAGATTGTGAGAGATTTGAAAATTTTAGACGAAATTTGAAATTTCGAACACATAAATTTCAAAGTAAAAAATTTCGACACTGTCACGCCCCAGAACCAGAATACTGGAGAGCGAAGGAATGACTCAGCCAGCTACGTATTACGGGTAGATGAATACCGTATAATACGATCAATGCTGTCTAAAAGACGAGGGGGTGCATACTACATGAAAGTCTCACTATGGTCACTTCACATCTATTGTCTCAATCCTTCAAGCAAGAAACAGTAATAGAGAACATGTGAGATAAAGCAATAAGGCGTCCCAAACGCTCAGTCAAAATGTTCTTGAGATCTGGCTTTACAAAATATAGCCGGATGATGTAGTAAAGTATACACAATTGTTTATCAGCTGCAGCCTGACTTAGTTACAATTATGCAAAAGTAAGTGCAAGACAATCCGACTAACATGTCGGTGCCAAACGGCAAAGTATAAAGTAAATAACAAAACGAGCGGGGAAGTAAGGAACCCACTCGAGTCCTCCTGCGATCATTCCTCTAGTATTGACCATCTTGGAGGTGGAAGTAAGCTGAGCCCTCGGGGACTAGCTCTAAATCTGGCCATGCAAAACCAGAGAGGTTAGACCTCTAATAGCAAGTACCGCAAGGAAGCACGATATGAGAAACTGGAACCAGTAATAAGAAAATATGATAAGTAGATCTCTGCTTGCCACTGGGATTCGCATAACATCATGACACTTCGAACCAACCTCCCAACCAAACAATGACAAAAGTTGGCCCGTCATGCCCTGACATTCTGATCATCTCAGTTAGTTAACAGAGTAGATACAGTACACAAACAAATCAATTTAAACGGCCATGCAACTACTACGGCTTGCTACTGTGAGTTCCAACTTATCCTGGGAATATGCAATAAGGATTCCTCAGTTCTTACTATGTACAAGCAAGGCTAGTCTATCCAGTCAATCAATTGCGTCAATCATGAATTAGACGAGTCCCAGCGGGACGCCCGTCATCAATATACAATATACAATAAATAATATAAGCAGATACCACTCCCTGCCCGTGTGGCAGATTTGTAGTATCTGTGGGAACCAGCCGGCCTGTCGAGCACTTAATAGTCCCAAAGAGGACGGCCATGTAAGAACTCGGGAATCCATTCTCTCCATGCAATCATTATTTTATTTAACTTAGTAGTCTCTACGTTGAGTAAAATCCCATACCGTGGATCATGGTCATTCAGAATGAGTACTTCCGTACAAGTACGATATGTCCAACTCTACAACGATACCCGTGCGGTTAGGTTGTAGGTCTTACATAGCGTAATGCAACAATCAAAACTAACCACGAAATAATCATGCCTTGACCATCAAGTACACATGCTGCTTTTGTAGAAAATAAATAAATAGATTGAAACCTGCATGTGTGCCTGTATGTCCATATTCGGGATCGACCAATCGATTATAATAGTTCATAGTTAATATGAACGTGTCTCATTCATTCAATTCAATAAGACGACTAGCCAGTCTCTTAGTTCCAACTAGGAACGCATGATCAATTATTAGTCAAGGTCACAATCAATGTTAATTAATGCCAAGATAACAATCAATGTTAATCAATGTCAACTCGGGACAGAATCAGCCAAAAGACATTATGGGCTAGAGTTTATGCGGTCGGGAAAATAAAAGCTCATGCGGCCAGGATTTGCTCATGCGGCCAGAAATTGCTCATGCGGCCAGAAATTGCTCATGCGGCCAGAAATTGGCTGGCAGATGAACATAGAAATGACCAAAAATGCTTTTGGCCATAACTTCTTCAAATTAAGTCAAAATCTAATTTTTCAAAAGCCAAACTTTGGTAGAATTGAATTCTCTACAACATGGAACCACTTATTTTTGAAAGCAACAAAGTTTGATAGATCAAAACCACAAAATCCATATGAAAAATCAAAACTTAAAACTTAGATCTACACCCAACCATCCATGGAAATCAAGAACTTCAAGACCTAAACTTGTAGAGGAAGAGAAGATAAATAACATAGACTAAAATAAATAGGAATGCGTAAAATCCCTCATGGTGTGCAAGATGTACTTGCCTCTCCAAATGGATGGGTGGGAGAGTAATGGAGGATGAAGAAGGAGAAGTAAATATGAGTAATGAAGAGAGAGAAAGGGTTTTGGGGCTTTAAATGAAGGAGTGGTGGTAGGTGGGGAGTTGGGTTCATGTTGAACCATCAAGGCCGAAAAATAAACCAACTCGGACCGAACCCAAAAGCAAAGCAGAAAGTAAAATACAGAAAAATAATTAACATGAAATTAAAGGAATTAAAATACAGAACAATACATGATAAATATTAAATAAATACATTTAAGCAGTACATGCACTTAAAATACGTATTCTGGGAACGGAAAGTGACATCTCTACCCTTCTTAGAAAAATTCTATCATCGGAATTTCAAATCCAAGCAGGATAGAAACATCAGAGCTAAACTAATCCAAGAACAAGCAATTTGAGCAAGTAATTATTTTATATTGTCAACAACAAGTAACATATCTATGTTTAACTATCGACGACACCAAGAAATTCTACTCATAAGGTGACAAGCATGAGGAGTTAAGACAATCAAGGTATACAGAAAGAAAGATATACCTTGTGGGTCAAACAGGTGCGGATACCGTGATCGGATATCATCGTCACGTTTCCACGTTGACTCCCCTAAAGAGTGATGACCCCAAGCAACCCGGACAAGGCTAATTGTTCGGTTCTTGAGTATCTTCTCTCTTCGGTCCAAAATGGACACCGGCTGCTCCTCGTAAGACAAGTTGGTACCAACAACCAGCTCAGAATGATCAAGGATATGGCTTGGATCCGATACATACCTACGTAACTGAGATACATGAAACACGTCATGCACCTCTCGTAACAAAGATGGAACGATAAGCAACATCGCCTATCCTATCAAGAATAGCAAATGGGCCCACTGTCACGCTCCAGAACCAGAATACTGGAGAGCGGGGGCAGACATAGCCAGCTACGTAATCCCAAAGTACGTTAATACTCTGAAATCACGTATAAGCTGTCAAGACATGGGGGTTACTCTACAAGCCATCAGTCAATCCTATGGTTTAACAATCCTAGGTATCTCAATCACAGGCAATTATACAAGAGCAAAGAGTACGATCATCATACATACAATAGTAAGGCGTCCCGAACCATATATATATGAATGATCATGAAGCCAGTACCACAGAACTGAGGACTAGCTAGAGTATTAGTCGTACATGATAAGGACTAGCTATAGTCTAGAATACACATATCATGTTTATGCCCGTAGGCTACAATATCAAGGAAAATACCAAAACACGAGCTAAACACGTGCTCGGGGCTAAACGTTACAAGAAGAGAATTACATATCAGTGGGAGGATGAAGAAGAAACCCACTGAGGCACTCTGGTGCTCCGGCTGATCACCGTCGAGTAGATGGCACGGTAGATCCTTCGGGCTCTTCTATTAGAACCTGGCCATGCAAAACCAGTGGGTCAGACCCCAAATAGCAAGTACCACAAAGGAGGCTGAACTATGAACTTAAAACCAGCAATCATTAGCAAACAACAAGCAAATAAGTAAGGGAGGATCGAGATTCGTGCAGTACCAATGCACTTATCCCGAACATAGAAAGACTGTAAGTAAATCATCATCACTTGACGTAAAGTAAACTGGAGAACATGTTAAATAAATAGAACTGGGCAGGTGATATACGATGAGATAACCATGGGACTTTTCAGATAACCAGGTTACAACTCGTAAACCAAACAAGGACCGGGGTTGTAACCCTTCGTCTGAACAGAACTTGGTTTCTCCCACCATTTATCGACAAGATAAATATAAGAAATCTGGACATGTAACATTCAGGTACAGGATCAAGACGAGACTAGACAGATTGGACTCTATCCAACAATCACGGCCAATCAATAAGTACGGCTTGATACTTTAACTAACTAGGGTTATCACAGGCCTAGTTACTAGCAAGATGCAATGAGATTCTTCCAAGTCCGGTTACCTGTTTGTTACTACCTGAGTGATCCCAGCAAAGAAAAGGAAAAGATAGCAGGATATAGCAGACACACTGTAGTAAGATACATGTGTCCTAAGGTACCACACTCGACGACGGGCTGGAAGTGCGCTCATCTCGACGGATAGCAACAAATCCCATGTATATATATATATATATATAAGGCCGGGATCAAAGGGACAACAGGTAACTGGGAAGTCTCTCCATGAACTACTGGATTATTCTAGTAATTAGCCTTAGTCGATTTCAGTATGAATCCCTGACCGTGGAAAACCAGGGATTCATGTCCTAGACATGATGCAAGACGAGACGGGTTCATTTGTACAAACACAATCACCCACGGTGTCAGGATACTAATTAATTCTTGTCAGGAGTGTGCCACGACAGGCCACTATCATTATCATTATTACTTATCAAGAGTGCGCCACGACGGACCACTATCAAGTCATTCTTATTTATCATTTCAAGTTATCATGTCAAGAGTGCACCACGGCGGGTCACTGTCAAGAATCAGGTCAAGCATATCATGTCAAGTTATCACTGTCAATTATCAAGTCAAGAATATCATGTCAAGAATATCATGTCAAGTTCATTTCAAGAGTGCACCACTACGGGTCACCGTCGTGTCATGTCATTTATCAAAGAAGGAAGAAACTTGCACAATTAAATAATAATATATTAATAATATATATATTCTTGAAGCCAAGGAGAAACTCTACAATTTTCATGTTGGGAGTGGGAAGAAATTCTGACCACAATTCAGGCAAATAAAACATTTAAACAATCAAAGTGGGACCCATGCGGTCCAAAAGTGGAAGAACAAACATGCGGTCAAGAGAGTGGGAGGCCACCCATGCGGCTCCAAAATTAAATACCAGCAAGGAATATTCCTTAAATCAGAAAAGACAAAGAGAGTGGGACCCATAATGAATGCAAGCTTCCACTTCAGCAAGCAAGTCAACTAAAAGAAGTTATGTGGGACCCCCCCCCCCACAATTAATGCAATAAGAAAAGGTTCACGTGAACCATTTAAATATAGGTTCACGTGGCCAAGCAATAATGACATATAATAAAATATATCATGCAAGTACAGGCAGCTCTACAAAGCCATGCGGTCCAATATTAAATTCAAAGTTCAAAAGTACAATGGCCATGCGGCCAGCAAGTGGGAAAAGGCCATGCGGCCAACACATATTTGATTGGTCAACAATAATTCCATGCGGTTCAGACATGTACATGTGGCTCAACAATTTAGCAGTTGCAAACAATTACAAATGCAAAGGAGCTTAAATAATACATTTAATATAAAGCCATGCGGCTCACTACTATGCGTGCATGCAAGCAATGCATGCGGCTACACTAGAATTCCATGCAAGAATTACTTTACTAAGACTTAATGGCATGCTTTATAAAGTAAGGATTAATATGCAAAAAGGCATTAAGTTATAAAGAAAGGACTTGAATGCAATATGCATTAAAGTAAGGTCTCAAATGAAAAATGCATTAAACTCTCAGGAGCTTATGCGGCTGTGCTTCCAAGCACATAATACATATAAGACAAAAATGCATATAAGGACAAAATTGGCTTGGGTTTAAGCCTATGCGGCTGCTGGCCTTAGAGAACTTGGAAAATGCACTAGGAAAGTGCATTTGAATGCATTAATTGCTCTCCCTTTCTCAGCCCATGCGGCTAGCATCAGGAGAACTTGGAAAATGCATAAAAATATATGCATTAAGAATGATGCATTAAATACTTCCTTTAAAGCCTATGCGGCTCACCCAGGAAAGCATTGGAAGGTAAAGAAAAGTGCAGTAGGAATTGTACTTAAGAATACATTAGGTGCAAATGCATTAAATGCATGCTTAAGGCATGCGGCTGGAGACCCAAGGCCATGCATTATTTAATGCATCTATTACTTCAAGCTCATGCGGCTACAACCAAGTGTCACATGCGGCTGACTTTTAATATTGCATTAAATAATGTATGCAAAACTAATTGCTTGCTATTAAGTGCCATCATGCCAGAAAATAATTAATGCTGCCATGCTCATGCGGCTAGGCAAGACTCCTGCGGCCAAAACAAATGCAAGCCAGCAACATTTTGTTGCCAACTGAGAAAAGTTCATAGAAAATACCATGGCTTCTCCACGCCACCCAATTTCCCACAGGAGTCCAAATTTGGACTTTCATAGGTCAAAATGGGGTAGAACGAAATTCTCTACAACATGGAACTGTCAGTTATCAAAAATGTACAAGTTTAACAGATCAAAACTTATAAAAACTGAAAGTACCACAAAGTTAGATCTACCACAATCTAGCCATCAAAATTGAAAACTCCAAGTTCTAAACATGCTTAGAATGTAACAAGGAAGAGAATGGAACAAACGAAATAGAAATCGTCCAACATTCGGCAAGATGTACTTTCCTTGGGCTGGAGGAAGAAGATGAAGATGGAAATGAAAATAATGGAGGAGAGAGAGTGGTAGGTGGCTTATATAACAAGCCCAAGCATTCTCCACCATTTATTCCTCTCCACTAAATCTAAGCCATACACCTCACCTCATGAGAAACCAAACTAAACCGAGCCAAACCAAGCCAAACCAAACCATGTTAAACCAAGTCAAAGTTAAACCAAGGCATGAAAATCCTACACTTAGAAAAATTTTAAAATGTCACAAAATCAAGAAATACGAAATACCACTCAAATAAATACGTATCCGTATAAAATACTGATACGGCAAAATGAGCATTACAACTCTCCACCCCTTAGAAAAATTCCGTCCTCGGAATTTCCTGAGGCTAGTCGAGCAAGATAACAAAACAAAAGCTCCAGGAAACTCAACAATCTCAATAAATCAAGCATGGGACATAAGTAAGGTAAAATAATCAGTAATGTAATTAAATGCATAAGCGGTAAATAAATGCACAAAAACAAATACAATCATGATCAAGAAGGGCTGGAGGCATATGGATCAATATGTCTCCTGAGACAGTTGTGTAGGAACCAACGTACTCGCTGGCCTAAACTGATTCCCAAAAATGGATAAAAGTCAAGCCTCGAGGTAAGTCGGTATCAATGACTTAGTTCAAGACATGACTCTACCCAGGACGTGTTATCGTAGTTAAAACAGATGCATGAACTTTATCACCTGTCTCAAGATTCGAAGACAGAAGCGACTGACTGATTGGGATGGACTGACATCTCTGCCTGCATGCTGAGACTGATCCTCCATAACTGGCCTGGCTGAAGAATGCTGAGCTGCCCTCGGCAAAACACGAACAAGACAATCAGAAGGATCAAGAACAGTGCCCTTGAAAGTTGAAGGACACAAGATCAAATCATGGGGACAGGAATGATCAACGATCAAAACAGATATCAAGTCAAGTATCAGAGATAGAGAATAATCCGAAGGAGATCAATAAGGATAATCGTGATTGAGATATCTAAACATGGTAACCCCCACAAATCTGAAAATCGAGATTCAGACCTGCATGGCGCCACCACTAAAACCATGTCACGCTCCAGAACCAGAATACTGGAGAGCGGGGGCAGACATAGCCAGCTACGTAATCCCAAAGTACGTTAATACTCTGAAATCACGTATAAGCTGTCAAGACATGGGGGTTACTCTACAAGCCATCAGTCAATCCTATGGTTTAACAATCCTAGGTATCTCAATCACAGGCAATTATACAAGAGCAAAGAGTACGATCATCATACATACAATAGTAAGGCATCCCGAACCATATATATATGAATGATCATGAAGCCAGTACCACAGAACTGAGGACTAGCTAGAGTATTAGTCGTACATGATAAGGACTAGCTATAGTCTAGAATACACATATCATGTTTATGCCCGTAGGCTACAATATCAAGGAAAATACCAAAACACGAGCTAAACACGTGCTCGGGGCTAAACGTTACAAGAAGAGAATTTACATATCAGTGGGAGGATGAAGAAGAAACCCACTGAGGCACTCTGGTGCTCCGGCTGATCACCGTCGAGTAGATGGCACGGTAGATCCTTCGGGCTCTTCTATTAGAACCTGGCCATGCAAAACCAGTGGGGTCAGACCCCAAATAGCAAGTACCACAAAGGAGGCCGAACTATGAACTTAAAACCAGCAATCATTAGCAAACAACAAGCAAATAAGTAAGGAAGGATCGAGATTCGTGCAGTACCAATGCACTTATCCCGAACATAGAAAGACTGTAAGTAAATCATCATCACTTGACGTAAAGTAAACTGGAGAACATGTTAAATAAATAGAACTGGGCAGGTGATATACGATGAGATAACCATGGGACTTTTCAGATAACCAGGTTACAACCCGCAAACCAAACAAGGACCGGGGTTGTAACCCTTCGTCTGAACAGAACTTGGTTTCTCCCACCATTTATCGACAAGATAAATATAAGAAATCTGAACATGTAACATTCAGGTACAGGATCAAGACGAGACTAGACAGATTGGACTCCATCCAACAATCACGGCCAATCAATAAGTACGGCTTGATACTTTAACTAACTAGGGTTATCACAGGCCTAGTTACTAGCAAGATGCAATGAGATTCTTCCAAGTCCGGTTACCTGTTTGTTACTACCTGAGTGATCCCAGCAAAGAAAAGGAAAAGATAGCAGGATATAGCAGACACACTGTAGTAAGATACATGTGTCCTAAGGTACCACACTCGACGGCGGGCTGGAAGTGCGCTCATCTCGACGGATAGCAACAAATCCCATGTATATATATATATATATATATATATATATAAGGCCGGGATCAAAGGGGCAACAGGTAACTGGGAAAGTCTCTCCATGAACTACTGGATTATTCTAGTAATTAGCCTTAGTCGATTTCAGTATGAATCCCTGACCGTGGGAAACCAGGGATTCATGTCCTAGACATGATGCAAGACGAGACGGGTTCATTTGTACAAACACAATCACCCACGGTGTCAGGATACTAATTAATTCTTGTCAGGAGTGCGCCACGACGGGCCACTATCATTATCATTATTACTTATCAAGAGTGCGCCACGACGGACCACTATCAAGTCATTCTTATTTATCATTTCAAGTTATCATGTCAAGAGTGCACCACGGCGGGTCACTGTCAAGAATCAGGTCAAGCATATCATGTCAAGTTATCACTGTCAATTATCAAGTCAAGAATATCATGTCAAGAATATCATGTCAAGTTCATTTCAAGAGTGCACCACTACGGGTCACCGTCGTGTCATGTCATTTATCAAAGAAGGAAGAAACTTGCACAATTAAATAATAATATATTAATAATATATATATTCTTGAAGCCAAGGAAAAACTCTACAATTTTTATGTTGGGAGTGGAAAGAAATTCTGACCACAATTCAGGCAAATAAAACATTTAAACAATCAAAGTGGGACCCATGCGGTCCAAAAGTGGGAGAACAAACATGCGGTCAAGAGAGTGGGAGGCCACCCATGCGGCTCCAAAATTAAATACCAGCAAGGAATATTCCTTAAATCAGAAAAGACAAAGAGAGTGGGACCCGTAATGAATGCAAGCTTCCACTTCAGCAAGCAAGTCAACTAAAAGAAGTTATGTGGGACCCCCCCCCCCCCCCCCCCCCCCCACAATTAATGCAATAAGAAAAGGTTCACGTGAACCATTTAAATATAGGTTCACGTGGCCAAGCAATAATGACATATAATAAAATATATCATGCAAGTACAGGCAGCTCTACAAAGCCATGCGGTCCAATATTAAATTCAAAGTTCAAAAGTACAATGGCCATGCGGCCAGCAAATGGGAAAAGGCCATGCGGCCAACACATATTTGATTGATCAACAATAATTCCATGCGGTTCAGACATGTACATGTGGCTCAACAATTTAGCAGTTGCAAACAATTACAAATGCAAAGGAGCTTAAATAATACATTTAATATAAAGCCATGCGGCTCACTACTATGCGTGCATGCAAGCAATGCATGCGGCTACACTAGAATTCCATGCAAGAATTACTTTACTAAGACTTAATGGCATGCTTTATAAAGTAAGGATTAATATGCAAAAAGGCATTAAGTTATAAAGAAAGGACTTGAATGCAATATGTATTAAAGTAAGGTCTCAAATGAAAAATGCATTAAACTCTCAGGAGCTTATGCGGCTGTGCTTCCAAGCACATAATGCATATAAGACAAAAATGCATATAAGGACAAAATTGGCTTGGGTTTAAGCCTATGCGGCTGCTGGCCTTAGAGAACTTGGAAAATGCACTAGGAAAGTGCATTTGAATGCATTAATTGCTCTCCCTTTCTCAGCCCATGCGGCTAGCATCAGGAGAACTTGGAAAATGCATAAAAATATATGCATTAAGAATGATGCATTAAATACTTCCTTTAAAGCCTATGCGGCTCACCCAGGAAAGCATTGGAAGGTAAAGAAAAGTGCAGTAGGAATTGTACTTAAGAATACATTAGGTGCAAATGCATTAAATGCATGCTTAAGGCATGCGGCTGGAGACCCAAGGCCATGCATTATTTAATGCATCTATTACTTCAAGCTCATGCGGCTACAACCAAGTGTCACATGCGGCTGACTTTTAATATTGCATTAAATAATGTATGCAAAACTAATTGCTTGCTATTAAGTGCCATCATGCCAGAAAATAATTAATGCTGCCATGCTCATGCGGCTAGGCAAGACTCCTGCGGCCAAAACAAATACAAGCCAACAATATTTTGTTGCCAACTGAGAAAAGTTCATAGAAAATACCATGGCTTCTCCACGCCACCCAATTTCCCACAGGAGTCCAAATTTGGACTTCCATAGGTCAAAATGGGGTAGAACGAAATTCTCTACAACATGGAACTGTCAGTTATAAAAAATGTACAAGTTTAACAGATCAAAACTTATAAAAACTGAAAGTACCACAAAGTTAGATCTACCACAATCTAGCCATCAAAATTGAAAACTCCAAGTTCTAAACATGCTTAGAATGTAACAAGGAAGAGAATGGAACAAACGAAATAGAAATCGTCCAACATTCGGCAAGATGTACTTGCCTTGGGCTGGAGGAAGAAGATGAAGATGGAAATGAAAATAATGGAGGAGAGAGAGTGGTAGGTGGCTTATATAACAAGCCCAAGCATTCTCCACCATTTATTCCTCTCCACTAAATCTAAGCCATACACCTCACCTCATGAAAAACCAAACTAAACCGAGCCAAACCAAGCCAAACCAAACCATGTTAAACCAAGTCAAAGTTAAACCAAGGCATGAAAATCCTACACTTAGGAAAATTTTAAAATGTCACAAAATCGAGAAATACGAAATACCACTCAAATAAATACGTATCCGTATAAAATACTGATACGGCAAAATGAGCATTACACCCACGTATCGCGGACTCAACTTTCCGCGAACGCCAAATCTAATGACCCCACGGGTAGGCGAGATCCGCAAGAACACGTGGTCCCCAACAGAAAACTCTAACGGCCTACGATGCTGGTCTACCCAATGACGATGCCGATCCTGCGCAACTCGAAGTCGCTCTCTAATTCCCTTAATCATTTCAACGGTCTGGACAATCATTTCTGGGCCTAGCATCTTTCTCTCCCCGATATCATCCCATGCTAGTGGCGACCTACACTTCTTACCATATAGTGCTTCAAATGGCGCCATCTGGATACTGGCTTGATAACTGTTGTTATATGAAAATTCAACTAAGTGAAGGTGGCTCTCCCAAGATCCTCCAAAATCTAGGGTGCAAGCGCGCAACATATCTTCTCAAGTCTGAATTGTTTTTTCTGATTGTCCGTCGGTCTGGGGATGGTAAGCTGTACTAAATCTTAACTTGGTGTCCAGACTATGATGTAGACTCTTCCAAAAATATGATGTAAAACGGGTATCTCTGTCTGACACAATACTGACAGGGACTCCATGCTGTCTGACTATCTGTTGCATATACAATTCTGCCAACTTTTCTGTAGATTGCCCTACTCTGAAAGGAAGAAAGTGTGCTACCTTTGTAAGTCAGTCCACTATCACCCAAATAGCATCTTTACCACTTGGCGATCTCGGTAAACCGGTCACAAAGTCCATTGTAATATGTTCCCATTTTCATTCCGAAATAGGAAGCGGTTGCAATAACCCAGTTGGCCTCTGCTGTTCTGCCTTCACTTTCTGACATACCAAGCAACGGGAAACAAATCTAGCTATCTCCCTCTTCATCCCGTTCTACCAGAAGTGCTGCTTGATACCTTGGTACATCTTGGTCCCACCAGGGTGTATAGAATACTGAGAACTGTGAACTTCTGCCAAAATTTCCTGTCTGATATCTCCACTAGACACACATAGACGTGATCCAAACCTAAGTGTACCATCTTCATGAATTCTCATCTTCTTCCTGAGTCCTGACTCACATTCTGTCCTAAGCTTCTGAATCCTTGGGTCCTGTGCCTGAGCTGCCTTGATCCTGTCTACCAAGTCGGATTGAACTTGTAGACTTGCCAGAATTCCTACATCACTAGGAAGTATAACCTCGATGCCCATCTCCTGAAGGTCTTCTAAGATATGCTTCTGGGTTGTCAACATAAATGTGCCGCCTCTCCTTCTAAGAGCGTCTGCTACCACATTAGCCTTGCCTGGATGATACTGAAGCTCCACGTCGTAATCCTTGATCAACTCCAACCATCTTCTTTGTCTCATGTTCAGCTCCTTCTGAGTAAAGATGTACTTCAGACTTTTATGGTCCGTGTACATGTCCACTTGGTCACCATATAAGTAATGCCTCCATAGCTTCAAAGCAAATACTACTGCTGCCAACTCCAAGTCATGAGTTGGATAATTCTTCTCGTGGTCTCGAAGTTGCCTAGATATGTATGCTATCACCTTCCCATGTTGCATTAGGACGCACCCAAGCCCTTTTCTTGACGCATCACAATATACTGTAAAACCTCCGGGTCCAACTGGCAATGTAAGAATAGGCGCTGATATTAACTTTTGCTTCAGATTCTCAAATGATACCTGGCATTCTGCCGACCAGACGAATGGTACATCCTTCCGTGTCAAGCGGATCATGGGTGCTGAAAGCTTTGTAAAGTCTGATACGAACCTTCTGTAATATCCTGCTAATCCCAAGAAACTCCGCACATCAGCTACGGTCTTGGGTACTGGCCAACTCTCTACTGCTTCTACCTTCTTGGGATCCGCTGCTACTCCAGCTCCTGATATGATGTGACCCAAAAATGAAATGTGATCCGACCAAAACTCACACTTGCTGAGCTTGGCATACAACTGGTTCTCTTTTAGAACCTGTAACACTTTTCTGAGGTGGTCTTCATGCTCCTCTTCATTGGCAGAGTATACGAGAATGTCGTCAAGAAACACAACGACAAACTGATCTAAGTATGGCATAAAGATGCGGTTCATCAAATCCATAAATATTGCTGGAGCATTGGTCAAACCAAACGGCATTAATAAGAATTCATAATGCCCATACTTCGACCTGAATGCTGTCTTGGGAATATCCTCCTTCCGAAGCCTCACTTGATGATACCCTGAACGAAGATCTATCTTGGAGAAAACTCTAGCGTTGCTCAACTGATCAAACAAGTCGTCGATCCTGGGTAGTGGGTACTTGTTCTTTACTGTCGCCGCGTTAAGCTTCCTGTAATCGATGCACAATCTGGATGACCCATCCTTCTTCCCCACAAGTATCACTGGTGCTGTCCATGGTGATATGCTAGCTTGGATGAACTTCTTCTCCTTCAGTTCCTCTATGTGCTGATATACCTTGGCCTGCTCTGAATCCGCCATTCTGTAAACTCGATCTGATATCGGTTTAGTTCCAGGTGCCAATTCTATACTGAACTCAATATCTCTAACCGGTGGCAGACCTGGAAGTCCTTCGAGAAATACGTCTAGAAACTCATCAACTACCTTCGGAACTTGGACTTCTTCTATTGCTGTTACTACACCCTGCTCTTGTTGAGTTGCCACTGATCTGACTAAGGTGAACCGCTTCATGTCTGGAATATCAAAAGATACACTCCCTCTACGACAATCTATTGTCGTATGACTGTCTTTCAGCCAGTCCATGCCTAAGATAACGTCGAAATTTCTAACAGGAAATTCTATCAACCGGGCGGGTAAGAAATGCCCGTAAACTACAACGCTACATGCTAGAATAACTCTACTAACTCCTACGAGCCCATTACCAGTGAGTATATTTAACCTCCCTGGTAATGCCTCGAATTTCATTCCTAGCCGTGTTGCAAATTGTGCAGATATAAATGAGTGTGATGCTCCAGAATCAAACAATGCTACTGCGGGATATGTGGCGACGAGAATGTTACCAGCCACAACATCTCCCGATGCTAATGCCTTCTCCAAGGACAGAGTGAATACCTGCCCTCGACCTCCTTGTTGGTTCCCATGTTGCGGCCTAGCCTGGTGTTGCAGCTGGCCCCTGCCTTGATGATGCTGGGGTGGTCTATGCTGGGTTGCTGCATCGGCGGTCCCTGCTGCCGAAACATCTGAGCCTGTGTCATGAACGGGCGCTGTGCCAACGGTCTCACTGCCACCGCTAGTCCTCGATACTGGCCTGCCCCTGGTGCTGGCAGAGCAGGAAATTGTTGTACTGGTCCTCCTGACCTCGAATTCATGGGACAGGTGGTAACCCGATGATCTGGGCTTTCATATATCAATCACTGTCCGTTCAATGTTCGACATACATCTCTAGTGTGTCCTACCTTCCCACAATAAGTACAGCCCGCTGGGGGTTGTTGGTTCTTCCTCTGTTGCTGTTGCTGCTGCCTGGGTGGTGGTGCTGGCCCACGCATTGCCATATCGTGAATACGAATGCCAAGGGATGGTGTTGTTGTTCGGGGCGCTGCTCTCCCTCCTCCTTCAATCTGACTGTGGGATCTCTTCTGACCTCCAGTCCTTGTTGTAATCCTCTGAATGGTGATCTCATCCCTTCGAGTTGCCGTCAATACTTCATCGAAAGTCTGGTAATTGTGCCCCTCTATCAATTGTAAGAGCTCAAGATGAAATCCTTGCTGGAACCTCATAGCCCTCTGGCTCTCCGTTGCTACCATCTCTGGGGCGAACCTACTCAATCTGCAGAACTCTGCTGCATAAGCATCTACCGTCTTGCCAGCCTGTCTGAGGTTGATAAACTTCTGTTGTAGCTCAAACTGCGCCACAACTCCATAGTACTTCGTCTTGAATCTTGCAGTAAAATCGTCCCAAGCAACAGGACGTCTGATGCCTACTTCTTCTGATTCCCACCAATCACGTGCGAGATCCTGAAGTAACAACTTCACTTGATCCACACGTTCTTCTGCCGGCACCTTAGCTGCTGTCAGAATAGCCTCAATATCCTTATGTAATGACCATTTTCGTATTACGTATTTTGTATACGTGTACGTATTTAGACCCGTATTACAAGCTTGATTTATTTTGGCATTTTTTTGATTGGTTTATCTTGACTTGGTTCGGCTTGGTTTTGTATGGTTCGATTCTTTTATATATATATATGAACCAAACCACTCCCACCTACCACATTCAATAAATATCCTACCTACCACCACCACTCTCAATAAATATCCCACTAGCATTTCTCTCTCTTTATTACTTCTTCTTCCCCACCATTACTTCTTCAACCACCAGAGAGAGAGAGAGTGGGAGAGCTTAGGCAAGTGCACCTTGCTTCATGGAGGAAGTCCATTTTAATTGTTCCATTGTCTTCCTCATGTGTTTCTAAACCACTTTAGTACTTGTTATTTTTCATTTCCATGGTTAAATTTTGTAGATCTAGCTTTGTGGTATTTTTGGTTTCCAGGACTTTTGATCCATCACACTTGCATATTTGCTAAGTTGATGATACCATGATTGCAGAGAAGTTCGTTAGGTCCAATTTGACCTATGGGAATTTTTGCATGAGCCGCATGGGCATTGTAGCACTGAGCCGCATGGCCCTTGCAGCATGCAAATATAAAAGACCAGCCGCATAAGCATTCAAGATTTCATTTATTGCATTACTCTAGTAATGAGCCGCATGTGGCTTACTTTATGAAGGAGCCGCATAGGCTTTATCATGAATGCAATAAATGCGTTCACACTAATGCATTCTAATGCATTAATAATATAGCATTTCCAATCAATTAGCAAGTGCTTGGAAAACTGAGCAGTAAGAATTGATGCCTCCCAAGCATCCACGTGCTCCGGGCAATTAATGCCTTAACACCAATGTACTTGCTTGTGCATTGCTTCGGCTGCCAATGCATAGCCGTATACAACACATTCCAAGCTGCATGCATTCTTTCCTGAATGCATTTTCGCATGCAAATTTTTGCAGAGCCGTATAGCCCTCCCCCCTTAATGAATGCATGTAAGGCTTATTTTCTCCTAATGCATTTTTGCATGGTCTTTCCTGGGGAGAGAGCCGCATACATATTAATTAATACACTTAGAGCATTGGCTGATGTTTGACTTTTCTCAAGGTCTTTTGCATTTAAGTCCGCAAGCCTCCAAAGCCTCGAGCCGCATGAGAAATGCATCAAATGCATTTTTTGCACTTAAGTCCACAAGCCTCCAAAGCATCAGCCGCAGAGCATTATCATAATGCATGTGAGCCGCATAGCATTATTTTTACACTTTAGCTCAGGCTTTGCTTTAATGCTTGGCTGAAATCAATTCGTAAGCATTAATTTAATGCTTGGTTGAAAGCAATTCATAAAGCATTATTTTAATGCTTTGGATGAAAGCATTCCTGAGCATTATTCTAATATTTTGGATGAAATCAATTCGTAAGCATTAATGCTTTGGCTGAAGCATTGGCTTAAGCAAATGCTTAAAGCATTATTTTAAGGCTTTGACATTATTTTAATACTTTGACTTAATCATTTGCTTAGGCATTATTTTAGGCATTATTTTAACACATTAGTTATTCAAGCATTACTTTAATGCATTAATGCATTAAATTAAGCACTTTTTGCATGGCCTTGCATAAAATTGCTTGAAAGCTCATATATTGGCCGCATACGGCCAATTCGGTTGCACGTCTGCTTGTGCCATATTAAATTTTAAGTGTGTTTCCTGACACGATGGTGACCCGTTGAGGTGCACTCTTGACAAGACATGATAGTAGCCTGATGCGGTGCACTCCTAACAGTGAACATGACATGGCAAGATTGAATGGCCTGGACACCGTGGATGATTGTGTTAGTACAATCGAACCGTTAATATTCGCATCATGTCTAGGACGGGGATCCCTGAGTACCACGGTCAGGGGTACCTACTGTAAATGGCTAAGGCTAACAACTAGAATAATACAGTAGTCATGAGAGATCTTCCCAGCTACAGGCGATCCCGTTATCCCGGCCACCATTGTGGGACTTGCAGCCTGCCGACGAGTAGGGCACAAGTCTAAATTTACTGACATGTGGAAAAGAACAATGCACTGTTTCATGAACCCAAGTCGCCTGGATAACCTGGATTAGCTGCAGGACTTGTGGCTGGAGGAATATCTCACTGCATGTTGTGGCAATTTAGTTAGCTAATGTAGAAAGCCGTAGACACTGATTGGCCGGAATCGATTGTATGGTGTGGTTTCAATGCTCGATTATTGCAAGCTTGATCGCATGATTGTCACTCCTAACAATAAAGATCAGAGGCTAAGTTCGGTTCAGGCGAAGGGTTACAACCCCGGTCCTTGTTTGGTTTAAGGGTTGTAACCTGGCTCCCGGAGCAGTTCTGAGTCATCTCTTCGTTTATTGTATTATTGTACCCCACGTCATGCTTGTAATGCTCTACCTTACCAACAAGATTGGAGACGGGGTTCTATTCAGGTGAAGGGTTACAACTTCGGTCCTTGTTTGGTTTAAGGGTTGTGACCTGGCTGCTTGAATAGTCCCCTCGCACTCCATTATGATTGTTGTTATTCTTTTACTTCAAGTTCTTTAACTGCTTTAGTGTATTTTCTGTTGTACTGGTTTTAGTTCTTAAGTGAAGCCTCCTTTGTGGTACTTGCTCTTTTTGGGATCTGACCCAGCTGGTTTTGTGTGTGGCCAGATTTCGGAGCAACCTCAGAGGACCTACCGCTTTTCCAGCCCGATGGTGACCATCAGACATGATCGGGGCAACGAGTGGGTTTATTTTTGCTCTCCCACTCTATTGTAAAAATTTTATTTTGAGGCGTTTAGCCGACGAGCACCTGTTAGCTCGTATCACATACCTTAATATTGTCTTCCTACGGGCTGTAACATGATTGACAGATCCTAGGGTTGATCATGTATGACTAATCTCTTGCTAGTCATCACATTTTGTAACGACTAGCTTCATGATCAACTGGATATGTAATGTTTGGGACGCCTTACTATTGTATATTTGGTGATCTTACATCTTGTAACTTTACTTGCTCGCTTAAGATTGAGACATTAGGCTTGTTATTGACCATAAGAGACTGATGGATTGTAGTTAAACCCTCATGTATCTAGACAGCCATGACCGTATAGTGGAATGGATTTCATTTTATTATACGTAGCTGGCTGTGTATGCCCCCGCTCTCCAGTATTCTGGTTCTGGGGCGATACATGGTTTAAGTGGTGGCCCATGCAGGTCTTGTAAATCAAGATATGTGAGGGTTTACTGAATAGATGTCTCAATCAGCACTCGTCCTTGATCTCTGCCCGAATCTTCTAATCTCTGAGCTTCTTGACCTGATCACATGCTTGTATCGTTGATCTGTCTTGGTCCTTCCTTATTGTTCCCTATGTCGCCTTCTTCAGCGGTATTGTTTCTGGACCTGCCGACCAGCAAGGCGAAGCGCTTTCCGTGGACCAGCAGCAACCAGAAGATCAGGCCCAGCACTCAGGAGCAGCCTCCAGGGCCATGCCTTCCAGAGATCCAGAACCCCCGGTACAGTCAGCCCAGCCCGCGAGGCAGGATGATGGAGCCTTGGTAGGACTTATCAGGGAGTTGCTTGCATCACAGGATCGTCGAGGAGATGCCTTGCATCAGGCAGTAGCAGATGCTCTGGGCAGAGGTGGACATCATGGGAACAGTACAGCAAACAGTTTCAAGCGCCTGAACCCTCCATTCTTCGATGGTAGCGAAGACGCTATCGCTGCTGATGCATGGCTTCAGGACACAGAGGTGGTATTGGAGGCCGCAAAGACCCCAGAAGATGAGAAGGTGGCCGTGGTGCGCCTGCAGTTATTGGACCTAGCTCGCAGCTGGTGGGCGGCGCAGGCCGTTGGGTTGGTGACGCTTATTGCCTGGGCAGTATTCCATGAGCGGTTCCGGACCAAGTACTTCGATGCGGTGGCTCGGTACGATCTTCAGACCAAGTTCACCAATTTGAAGCAGATGGGCAGGACGGTCGATGGGTATGCGACCGAGTTTTCTAGGCTTAGTCGGTTTGCTCCCACCTTGGTGGCGACCGAGTTCGATAGAGCCCAGCGATTTCAGCAGGGACTCCACCTGGAAATTTTGTTGGCGGTGGAGCAGTTTGAGCATCAAATTTTTGATGCGGTATTGAGGGCAGCTAGGAGGCATGAATATACCTCCCAGAGGATTGTGGACAGGACCGGAGGTCGAAAGCGATCTCACGGCCAGATGAATCAGTCGTCAGCTCCAGCCCCAGCAGCTACAGCCTTGACCATTGGAGCTCCGAGGAGGGCAGCATCAGTTACGTCGGTTCCGCATTCAACCCCGACGTATCCTCAGCAGCAGAAGCAGAAGCAGTCTTCCCCCATGGGCTGCTCTTATTGTGGAAAGCCTGGACATGTTGTTTCAGAGTGTCGCAAGGCTCGAGGATTGTGTTTGCTTTGTGGAGCGCCAGACCACAAGGTACGGTCCTGCCCGTTCAGGACTGACTCATCACCAGCCAGGAACAGTTCATCAGTGAGGGGACCAGCCCCTGTACCAGTCCAGCAGCAGTTTCCATCCCCGAGGCCATTGCCGACGCAGACCCAGGCTTTTCATCAGCAAAGGCCTCAGCAGTTTGCCCAGGCGCAAGCCCAGAATAGGCAGCGAGGATTCCAGCAGAGAGGGCCGGCACCCAGAGGACATGGTCAAGTGTTGGCTTTGACCATGGGAGAAGAAGGAGTGGCACCAGGTGAGGTAGTGGCAGGTACTATTCTCGTCAACACATTTTCTGCTTCAGTGTTATTTGATTCTGGTATATCGTATTCATTTATGTCTGCACGATTTGCGACACGGATAGGACTGGAGCCCGAGTCGTTATCAGTAAGACTCAATATACTTACTGGTAATGGTCTTGTGGGAGTAGATAGAGTGTTTTCCTCGTGTCGAATCGTGGTTAGCGGTAGAGAGTTTCCCGCTAGGCTGATAGAATTCCCGATGGCCGATTATGATGTGGTCTTAGGGATGGATTGGTTGAGAGAGCAGTATGCTAGGATAGACTGCCATATTGGCATGGTTGTTTTTAGCATTCCAGGCGAGCCGGAGTTTTCCTTTTCTCGAGGCGAAGTTGAACCTTCTCCCCCAGTATTGCGGATGGCCGTAGCAGCAGTACAGTTACCCCGGATAGTCGAGGAATTTCCAGACATTTTTTCGGAAGAGCTTCCAGGGATGCCACCAGAACGGGAGATCGAGTTCACTATCGACTTGATTCCCGGGACAACACCAGTGTCAGAGAGAGTCTACAGGATGGCGCCGTCAGAATTGGAGGTATTGTACAAGATGATTGAAGAACTTCGGACCAAGGGATTCATTCGTGCAAGTGGATCGCCTTGGGGAGCCCCGATGCTTCTTGTAAAAAAGAAGGATGGTACGTCCAGATTATGTGTTGACTATCGTACCTTGAACTCAGTAACAATCAAGAACAGATATCCCCTCCCAAGGATAGATGACTTGTTTGATCAACTCAAAGGAGCGGCAGTATTCTCGAAGATTGATTTGCGGTCAGGGTACCACCAGATCAGAGTCAGAGAGCAGGACATCCCGAAAACTTCTTTCCGATCTAGATATGGGCATTGGGAGTTCCTTGTTATGCCCTTTGGAGCAACCAATGCGCCGGCGGTATTCATGGACCTCATGAATCGTATCTTCATGCCTTATTTGTATCAGTTCGTGATCGTGTTCATAGATGATATCTTGGTCTACAGTAAGAGTGAAGCGGAGCATGAGCAGCATCTTAGAGTTGTCCTCCAGATTCTTCGAGAACACCAGTTGTATGCCAAGTTTAGTAAATGTGAGTTTTAGCTCGATCGCATTTCATACTTGGGTCATATCATCACCAAGGGTGGAGTGGAAGTGGATCCCCAGAAGATAGTGGCTATCGAAACCTGGCCAGTGCCCCGCACAGTTGCAGAATTTTGCAGTTTTCTTGGATTAGCCGGCTATTACCGGAGATTTGTTTTGGACTTTGCTCGGATTTCAGCGCCATTGACGCAGTTGACCCGCAAGGATGTGCAGTTTGCTTGGACAGCAGAGTGTCAGGAATCTTTAGAGAAGCTGAAGCGAGGCTTGATGACGGCACCCGTCCTCACACTTCCAGATGGGACTGGAAGATTTTCAGTGTACTGTGACGCTTCAGGCAAGGGTTTAGGATGTGTTTTGATGCAACATGGGAAGGTAATAGCTTATGCGTCATGTCAACTTCGTGATCATGAGAGGAATTACCCAACCCATGACTTGGAGCTGGCAGCTGTAGTGTTTGCACTTAAGTTGTGGAGACACTACTTGTATAGAGATAGGGTGGAGATATTCACCGACCACAAGAGCCCGAAGTATGTTTTCACCCAGAAGGACCTTAACATGCGCCAGAGAAGATGGCTAGAGCTACTTGTGGATTATGATGTCAACCTGCAGTATCACCCTGGGAAGGCCAACGTGGTGGCAGATGCATTAAGCAGAAGAGCCGGAGTTTACCTTCTGATAGCGCAACCAGAGTTGTTAGCAGATCTTCAGAAGATGGGTATAGAAGTTATCCTTCCTACCAATGTGGCATTGATGGCCAGCATGCAAGTGCAGTCCAGTATAGTTGAGAGGATCAAGATAGCTCAGTCCTCCGATTCTAAGCTTCAGCGGCTTAGAGCAGAATGTGAAGCAGGACGACGACCAAAATTATGCATTCATGAAGATGGTACACTGCGACATAGTAAGCGTCTTTGTGTACCTAGTGGAGATATCAGACAGGAGGTAATGGCGGAAGCCCACAGTTCTCAGTATTCGATTCATCCCGGTGGCACGAAGATGTACCGTGATATCCGTCAGCACTTCTGGTGGAATGGCATGAAGAGGGAGATAGCTCGGTTTGTTTCTCGGTGTTTAGTTTGCCAACAAGTCAAGGCTAAACACCAGAGGCCAGCTGGACTTCTTCAGCCCTTGCCAATTCCAGAATGGAAGTGGGAGCATGTAACCATGGATTTTGTGACTGGATTACCTAGATCCCCAGCCGGTAGAGATGCTATTTGGGTTATAGTTGACAGGCTTACAAAGGTGGCTCACTTTCTCCCGTTCAGAGTGGGTCAATCGACAGCTCAGCTAGCAGAGATGTACCTCCGGCAGATTGTCAGATTCCACGGAGTACCAGTTAGTATCACCTCGGACCGGGATTCGAGATTCATGTCACACTTTTGGCGTAGCTTGCAAGAGAGTTTGGGAACTCGCCTCCAGTTCAGCTCAGCATATCACCCGCAGACAGATGGTCAGTCGGAGCGCACGATCCAGACTCTTGAGGATATGTTGAGATCTTGCACACTCAATTTTGGTGGTTCGTAGGAAGATCACCTGTACCTGGTGGAGTTCTCTTACAACAATAGTTTCCAAGCCAGTATCCAGATGGCTCCGTTCGAGGCGCTGTATGGAAGAAAGTGCAGATCCCCACTAGCATGGGACGATGTGGTAGAGAGACAGATGCTTGGTCCAGAGATGATCGCTCAGACAGTTGAAGTGGTCAGGAGAGTTAGAGATCATCTTCGCGTTGCACAAGATCGTCAGCGCCATTGGGCCGATTCTCATCGGCGTCCCCTTGAATTTTCGGTCGACGACCATGTATTCCTGAGGATCTCGCCTAACCGTGGCGTCATTCATTTTGGCGTACGGAGAAAGCTTAGTCTTAGGTATATAGGGCCGTTCGATATTCTGGAGCGAGTAGAAGACGTATCCTATCATCTCGCTCTTCTACCGTCTCTGAGTGAGGTGCATGACGTGTTCCACGTATCCCAACTACGACGGTATATCCCGGACCCGAGCCACATCCTGGACCATTCGGAATTGGTTGTTGGTACCAACCTTTCGTATGAGGAGAGGCCCGTATCCATATTGGACCAAAGAGAGAAGATACTCAAGAACAAGACTATCAAGTTAGTCCGTGTTGCTTAGGGTCATCACTCTTTGGGAGAGTCAACGTGGGAGCGTGAGGATGATATCCGATCGCGATATCCCGACCTGTTTGACTCGTGAGGTATAATATCTTTCCTATGCCTCATGTCTTCGATTCCTTGCTTGTACGAATAATTGCTTGATTGCTTGACTAGTATAGCTTGCCTGTGAGTAGTATAGCTTGTCCTTGCAATCTCTAGCCACTTGATTAAATTCCGAGGACGGAATTCTTTTAAGGTGGGTAGAGTTGTAATGACCATTTTCGTATTACGTATTTTGTATACGTGTACGTATTTAGACCCGTATTACAAGCTTGATTTATTTTGGCATTTTCTTGATTGGTTTATCTTGACTTGGTTCGGCTTGGTTTTGTATGGTTCGGTTCTTTTATATATATATGAACCAAACCACTCCCACCTACCACATTCAATAAATATCCCACCTACCACCACCACTCTCAATAAATATCGCACTAGCATTTCTCTCTCTTTATTACTTCTTCTTCCCCACCATTACTTCTTCAACCACCAGAGAGAGAGAGAGTGGGAGAGCTTAGGCAAGTGCACCTTGCTTCATTGAGGAAGTCTATTTTTATTGTTCTATTGTCTTCCTCATGTGTTTCTAAACCACTTTAGTACTTGTCATTTTTCATTTCCATGGTTAAATTTTGTAGATCTAGCTTTGTGGTATTTTTGGTTTCCAGGACTTTTGATCCATCACACTTGCATATTTGCTAAGTTGATGATACCATGATTGCAGAGAAGTTCGTTAGGTCCAATTTGACCTATGAAAATTTTTGCATGAGCCGCATGGGCATTGTAGCACTGAGCCGCATGGCCCTTGCAGCATGCAAATGTAAAAGACCAGCCGCATAAGCATTCAAGATTTCATTTATTGCATTACTCTAGTAATGAGCCGCATGTGGCTTGCTTTATGAAGGAGCCGCATAGGCTTTATCATGAATGCAATAAATGCGTTCACACTAATGCATTCTAATGCATTAATAATATAGCATTTCCAATCAATTAGCAAGTGCTTGGAAAACCGAGCAGTAAGAATTGATGCCTCCCAAGCATCCACGTGCCCCGGGCAATTAATGCCTTAACACCAATGTACTTGCTTGTGCATTGCTTGGGCTGCCAATGCATAGCCGCATACAACACATTCCAAGCCGCATGCATTCTTTTCTGAATGCATTTTCGCATGCAAATTTTTGCAGAGCCGCATAGCCCTCCCCCCTTAATGAATGCATGTAAGGCTTGTTTTCTCCTAATGCATTTTTGCATGGTCTTTCCTGGGGAGAGAGCCGCATACATATTAATTAATACACTTAGAGCATTGGCTGATGTTTGACTTTTCTCAAGGTCTTTTGCATTTAAGTCCGCAAGCCTCCAAAGCCTCGAGCCGCATAAAAAATGCATCAAATGCATTTTTTGCACTTAAGTCCACAAGCCTCCAAAGCATCAGTCGCAGAGCATTATCATAATGCATGTGAGCCGCATAGCATTATTTTTACACTTTAGCTCAGGCTTTGCTTTAATGCTTGGCTGAAATCAATTCGTAAGCATTAATTTAATGCTTGGTTGAAAGCAATTCATAAAGCATTATTTTAATGCTTTGGATGAAAGCATTCCTGAGCATTATTCTAATGTTTTGGATGAAATCAATTCGTAAGCATTAATGCTTTGGCTGAAGCATTGGCTTAAGCAAATGCTTAAAGCATTATTTTAAGGCTTTGACATTATTTTAATACTTTGACTTAATCATTTGCTTAGGCATTATTTTAGGCATTATTTTAACACATTAGTTATTCAAGCATTACTTTAATGCATTAATGCATTAAATTAAGCACTTTTTGCATGACCTTGCATAAAATTGCTTGAAAGCTCATATATTGGCCGCATACGGCCAATTCGGTTGCACGTCTGCTTGTGCCATATTAAATTTTAAGTGTGTTCCCTGACACGATGGTGACCCGTTGAGGTGCACTCTTGACAAGACATGATAGTGGCCCGATGCGGCACACTCCTAACAGTGAACATGACATGACAAGATTGAATGGCCTAGACACCGTGGATGATTGTGTTAGTACAATCGAACCGTTAATATTCGCATCATGTCTAGGACGGGGATCCCTGAGTACCACGGTCAGGGGTACCTACTGTAAATGGCTAAGGCTAACAACTAGAATAATACAGTAGTCATGAGAGATCTCCCCAGCTACAGGCGATCCCGTTATCCCGGCCACCATTGTGGGACTTGCAGCCTGCCGACGAGTAGGGCACAAGTCTAAATTTACTGACATGTGGAAAAGAACGATGCACTGTTTCATGAACCCAAGTCGCCTGGATAACCTGGATTAGCTGCAGGGCTTGTGGCTGGAGGAATATCTCACTGCATGTTGTGGCAATTTAGTTAGCTAATGTAGAAAGCCGTAGACACTGATTGGCCGGAATCGATTGTATGGTGTGGTTTCAGTGCTCGATTATTGCAAGCTTGATCGCATGATTGTCACTCCTAACAATAAAGATCAGAGGCTAAGTTCGGTTCAGGCGAAGGGTTACAATCCCGGTCCTTATTTGGTTTAAGGGTTGTAACCTGGCTCCCGAAGCAGTTCTGAGTCCTCTCTTCGTTTATTGTATTATTGCACCCCACGTCATACTTGTAATGCTTTACCTTACCAACAAGATTGGCGACGGGGTTCTATTCAGGTGAAGGGTTACAACCCCGATCCTTGTTTGGTTTAAGGGTTGTGACCTGGCTGCTTGAATAGTCCCCTCGCACTCCATTATGATTGTTGTTATTCTTTTACTTCAAGTTCTTTAACTGCTTTAGTGTATTTTCTGTTGTGCTGGTTTTAGTTCTTAAGTGAAGCCTCCTTTGGGGCACTTGCTCTTTCTGGGATCTGACCCAGCTGGTTTTGTGTGTGGCCAGATTTCGGAGCAACCTCAGAGGACCTACCGCCTTTCCAGCCCGATGGTGACCATCAGACATGATCGGGGCAATGAGTGGGTTTATTTTTGCTCTCCCACTCTATTGTAAAATTTTTATTTTGAGGCGTTTAGCCGGCGAGCACCTGTTAGCTCGTATCACATACCTTAATATTGTCTGCCTACGGGCTGTAACATGATTGACAGATCCTAGGGTTGATCATGTATGACTAATCTCTTGCTAGTCATCACATTTTGTAACGACTAGCTTCATGATCAACTGGATATGTAATGTTTGGGACGCCTTACTATTGTATATTTGGTGATCTTACATCTTGTAACTTTACTTGCTCGCTTAAGATTGAGACATTAGGCTTGTTATTGACCATAAGAGACTGATGGATTGTAGTTAAACCCTTATGTATCTAGACAGCCGTGACCGTATAGTGGGATGGATTTTATTTCATTATACGTAGCTGGCTGTGTATGCCCCCGCTCTCTAGTATTCTGGTTCTGGGGCGTTACACCTTAAGCCACGCATCTGCTGAGATGGCATCTTTCGTGCCCTCGAAACGGTGGGGGTTGTACTTACAAAATCTGGTTGATGCTCCTGAATCTGTCCTCGCCCCTCTTTCCAAAGCCGTCTGCAATCCTTGGTTGAGTAGTACGTTCTGCTCTTGTAACTGAGCGTGCATGCGCTGCTGGGCTAACATCTGGTGTTGCTGAGTAGACATCATCTTTCTCACGATCTCCAGAAGGACCGGTGTGTCCACTTCCACTGGGGTAGGTGGAACTATGGGCGGTGTAGGAACCTCCGGATACTGCGGTCCGGCTGCTGGTTCCACTATCACTTCTTCTTGGATAGTCTCTTGAGGTAGTAGTGGCCCTTGTAGCTGACTAACCTGGTTATTTTGTCCATGTTGCCCTTGTTGTCGCTGTCCAGTTCTGACAGATGCAAACGAAGTACCCCTAAGGAAAAGGACAAGAGAGCAATCAAACGACCGGACATGAAGGATCAATAAAGCCGAAGGATACGGGAATGTCATGCTAGGGTTGAGAACAACGAATCATGAGATCAAGGGGGAACATATGTGATTGAGACATCCTATAAATCAAAACACCCCACAAGTCTGAAATCAGACCTGCGTGGGCCACCACTAAAACCTTGTCACGCCCCAGAACCAGAATACTGGAGAGCGGGGGAATGACTCAGCCAGCTACGTATTACGGGTAGATGAATACCATATAATATGATCAATGCTGTCTAAAAGACGAGGGGGTGCATACTACATGAAAGTCTCACTATGGTCACTTCACATCTATTGTCTCAATCCTTCAAGCAAGAAACAGTAATAGAGAACATGTGAGATAAAGCAGTAAGGCGTCCCAAACGCTCAGTCAAAATATTTTTGAGATTTGACTTTACAAAACATAGCCAGATGATGTAGTAAAGTATACACAATTGTTTATCAGCTACAGCCTGACTTAGTTACAATTATGCAAAAGTAAGTGCAAGACAATCCGACTAACATGTCGGTACCAAACGGCAAAGTATAAAGTAAATAACAAAACGAGCGGGAAAGTAAGGAACCCACTCGAGTCCTCCTGCGATCATTCCTCTAGTATTGACCATCTTGGAGGTGGAAGTAAGCTGAGCCCTCGGGGACTGGCTCTAAATCTGGCCATGCAAAACCAGAGAGGTTAGACCTCTAATAGCAAGTACCGCAAGGAAGCACGATATGAGAAACTGGAACCAGTAATAAGAAAATATGATAAGTAGATCTCTGTTTGCCACTGGGATTCGCATAACATCACGACACTTCGAACCAACCTTCCAACCAAACAAGGACAGAAGTTGGCCCGTCATGCCCTGACATTCTGATCATCTCAGTTAGTTAACAGAGTAGATACAGTACACAAACAAATCAATTTAAACGGCCATGCAACTACTACGGCTTGCTACTGTGAGTTCCAAGTTATCCTGGGAATATGCAATAAGGATTTCTCAGTTCTTACTATGTGCAAGCAAGGCTAGTATATCCAGTCAATCAATTGCGCCAATCATGAATTAGACGAGTCCCAGCGGGACGCCCGTCATCAATATACAATATACAATAAATAATATAAGCAGATACCACTCCCTGCCCGTGTGGCAGATTTGTAGTATCTGTGGGAACCAGCCGGCCTGTCGGGCACTTAATAGTCCCAAAGAGGGCTGCCATGTAAGAACTCGGGAATCCATTCTCTCCATACAATTATTATTTTATTTAACTTAGTAGTCTCTACGTTGAGTGAAATCCCATACCGTGGATCATGGTCATTCAGAATGAGTACTTTCGTACAAGTACGATATGCCCAACTCTACAACGATACCCGTGCGGTTAGGTTGTAGGTCTTACACAGCGTAATGCAACAATCAAAACTAACCACGGAATAATCATGTCTTGACCATCAAGTACACATGCTGCTTTTATAGAAAATAAATAAATAAATTGAAGCCTGCATGTGTGCCTGTATGTCCATATTCGGGATCGGCCAATCGATTATAATAGTTCATAGTTAATATGAACGTGTCTCATTCATTCAATTCAATAAGACGACTAGCCAGTCTCTTAGTTCCAACTAGGAACGCATGATCAATTATTAGTCAAGGTCACAATCAATATTAATTAATGCCAAGATAACAATCAATGTTAATTAATGTCAACTCGGGACAGAATCAGCCAAAAGACATTATGGGCTAGAGTTTATGCGGCCGGGAAAATAAAAGTTCATGCGGCCAGGATTTGCTCATGCGGCCAGAATTTTCTCATGCGGCCAGAAATTGCTCATGCGGCCAGAAATTGGCTGGCAGATGAACATAGAAATGATCAAAAATGCTTTTGGCCATAACTTCTTCAAATTAAGTCGAAATCTAATTTTTCAAAAGCCAAACTTTGGTAGAATTGAATTTTCTACAACATGGAACCACTTATTTTTTAAAAACAACAAAGTTTGATAGATCAAAACCACAAAATCCATATGAAAAATCAAAACTTAAAACTTAGATCTACACCCAACCATCCATGGAAATCAAGAACTTCAAGACCTAAACTTGTAGAGGAAGAGAAGATAAATAACATAGACTAAAAATAAATGGGGATGCATGAAATTTCTTATGGTGTGCAAGATGTACTTGCCTTCCAAATGGGTGGGTGGGAGAGTAATGGAGGATGAAGAAGGAGAAGTAAATGTGAGTAATGAAGAGAGAGAAAGGATTTTGGGACTTTAAATGAAGGAGTGGTGGTAGGTGGGGAGTTGGGTTCATGTTGAACCATCAAGGCCGAAAAATAAACCAACTCGGACCGAACCCAAAAGCAAAGCAGAAAGTAAAATACAGAAAAATAATTAACGTGAAATTAATGGAATTAAAATACAGAACAATACATGATAAATATTAAATAAATACATTTAAGCAGTACATGCATTTAAAATACGTATTCTGGGAACGGGAAGTGACAAACACAATTGCGGTTGGGAAGACTTAGAACTATAAAAAAAAAAATTCACAGTCTTGTATGTTGTTAATACTGTATAAATTTTCTACAATACTGAGTATTTTCAGTCCAGTCCAGGACTATAGAAAATTTTCACAAAATTTTCTATAGTCCAATGTATTTTCAGTCCATTCCAAGACTGCATAAATTTTTTACAGTCCTGACAACCTATAGGACTGTATAAATTTTCTACAGTCCTGTATATTTTTATTTATGTGATTATGTTAGTAGATTTTTATTTGTGCTATTGTCAATCCAATGTGCTGTTGTGAGACTTATCTCAGTCCTAAAATGAACTTATTGTTACAGCAAGTTCCTTTTAGCACTGTCAAAATTTTTGACAGTCCTAAAAAAATATGTTATTCAATTTTTATGTAGGACTTTCGAAGGTCTGTGAAAATTTTTGACACTTCTAAAAAAATGATGTTCAATATTTTATATAGGGTTGTCAAATTTTTTGACCGACCTTCCAATTGGTATGATTGTCAATATTTTTGATAGTCCATCATCATCCAATCGCGACTGTGGACGATTTTTTGAAGTTTGTAACCCCAAAATTGGTTCAAAATTTTAAAAATCCGTCTGCAATGAATACTAAACCACATTTTAGTTACTAGAAGATAAAATTTAGACATTAAAATGAATTGAGAGAGATATGGAAGAGAAAAAGTTAGTAACTTTTTAGGGTTTGGAGAAAGAGAAGTGAGGAAGAAAAGAAAAAGGCTTAATCGCAATTTCATACCCTCAACTATTACAGTTTTTCAACTTGATACCTTAAAAAAAAATTAACAACTTGATACCCTGAAAAGAAAATTATGACCAAACTACCCATGTTTAAAATAATATTGTCACCAATAATTGAATGAAGGACCTCTAATGTGCAAGTTTAAACTGATTTTTTGGATTCTCTTAGTCCATGGATCCTGGACGGTCGTCCTGCCGTGGGTCAGGACCGGCGCTGACCGATGATGACAACGGTGAGCTACATGGATCTTGCCAACCCATGCAAGGCCAGCTCTAAGCTCATGGGAGTCCAGGACGAGTTTTCAAAATAAAACCTCCATACATAATGAAAAAATATTAAGAAAAAAGTTACAACGTTGTACTTCGTCCAGCGTACGTCGTAAATAGTAGACTTTTACAACATTAAGGCATCCAGTGTACGTCGTAAATAGTAGAATAAATTTTATTCTAGGTAATTTTAAGGCATTCTCTAAATTGTATGTCGTAAAAAATCATTTACGACATACTATTTTAAGTATGCCTTAATTGTAATGTCGTAAGAGGTCTCTTTTCTTGTAGTGAACCAATGATTGAACTTAGGACCTTTATATACAAATCTTAAGTACTAACCACTACACCACAATAACTTTATGTTTAAAAGACCATGGTACATGCTAGTTCTATTTAAGATGCAAAATTATTAACATATTTAATTTTAAACTAATTTTTTGGGGTCTCTCATAATCAGTGGATCCTGAACGGTCGTCCTGGGTCAAGGCCAGCTCTGAACCATGTAGGACCTACGTATATTGCATCCGACTAGACTTTTTTATTAGTCTAATCGATCGGCTCGACCTGTTTATATCTTCTATACCCGAACCTTTTAAACCTAACCCAACCTACGTACATGATTGAGTGTGTTGAGGGGGCCAACATCCCCGTCTCAATTTCAAGCGATTGCAAACTCTTTGTTTATGCTCATGCACGAAGTATGATTACATGTATATTCTATTCTCCACCTTGATCTTCTACAGGAATAGATTTGTTGTTTTTATTATTCTATACCAATTATATAATTTTTTTTTTAATCCGTAATTATAGAAGGTCGAAGATATATATCACATGCTGAAAACAGACGACAAAATTGACAAAAAAATTATTGTGTGATCCAGCCTCACCACGTGGCAATAATAAACGGTGAGCCCGGCCACTCATTTCTTGACACTTGGCATAATATTTGGCATAAAAAAATTCAAAAAATTGTAAAAAACATATAATATATATAAAAATTCACTTGGCATATAATTAGGAAAAAAAAAGTTTTTTTTTTCTTTCAAAACATTTAAAAAATTGACTTAGAAAATAAGAGAAATGTAATCATATAATGGATTATGCCAAGCGTCAATAAATGAGTGGCCGGGTTCACCATTCATCATTGCCACGTGGTGAGGCCGGACCACCCAATAATTTCTCAAATTTACAGTAGAATAATAGGAACAATAGTTCCGCTAATTTTTCAACGCGTGTAAGCAAAAATGTCTCCGTCCCCGTCAGTGGCATCTAAGCTGATGAAAGTTCTGAGAACCCCCACGGGGGGAAGCTCTGCTCCTCGTTCCGCGTTTGCGTGCTGCGAGGATTCCTCCTGCTTCAAATGCCAGCCGAGTCTTCGTAAGCATCAAATAGGTTCCATTATTTCCTTGTCAATGTTGACCTCCAATATGTTGTTGTCTCTGTCCTTCGTCTAATATCTTTGGTTTGGTGTGACTCGACAGTACTGTTCTCTTTGTAGAAAATTTGTGCCTCCGACTTGGCATCTGCAATCTTGGCACGTTCCCCATGTCGTGTCCTAACATACTAATTTCTATTTTTCCTCATGTTTTTTTTTAACACAATAGGCCCTACAATTCTATCATCTTGTCCGTAGGTTATCGCCTAGTGGTAGAAACGGAAGCCCGATGGGGAAGGCACAAGTTCGAGTCTTCCCTTAACATTTGTCAAGTCGAAAAAAAGAATACCTCAAAAAAGAAAACAATTCTATCATCTTTAACAAAAATAGCAATCGTTAACAAGATAAATTATAAAATAAAAATAAAAAAATAACATTAACATTAGTATTTAAATTAAAATTAATATTACCATTAAAATTGATAAAAATATTAATATTAAAAAAATTAGATAATTAAATTTTTGGGTTATAATTTATTTTATTAGCTGATATGTTAACTGTCATATCTACTGTCACGTAATAAAGAATAGTTTGGAACAATATTTTGAATTACTTTTTAATAAATTAAGAAAGGTAAGAATTAAGGCAGTTGTTAGAGGGTTATGATTTTCTTCTAAGGAGGTGGACCGGCTCAACCCACACCACTCACCCTAGCTAGAGCAACGTTGTGTCGTGACAACCATTCCCATATAATGAAGATTTAAGTTGTGAAACAGTGAGATCAATATTTTTTTTTCTTTTCCTTTTTTTTTCTTTTGAGCAAAATATGTACGTTTTTATAATTTAAGTGACCAATTTGACAGCAATTTGTCCATAATTTCATCCAAGTCAACGATCTTAAGAGAAAACAGGTCGAGGTTAGTGACACTTCAACCAAATGTTATAATCATCGATAATATAAATATAACTTATAACAAAAGTTATCTTCAAAGATTTTCCGGTTCAACTACTCCCGTTCTTCCTAGAAGGTTCTTTTTTGAAATATTGGAGCTGTCATTTTTATTAGGATTATATTAACATGTATCATAAGAACACATGATAATACATCAATAAATATACATTTTATATAAATAGTATCACCAACGTGTTGGAGTGGGTGGGGTTCCCAACCTATGTGGAGAAGACCCCGGAGTGCGACGAGCGCCGTTCGTGTGTCGAAGAAACTCGGGAAGTAGGCGACGCGGAGTCGCTACTGCTGCTGCTGCTCCTAAGGGAGATTCTGGCCTGGGCCTGCCGAGTTCGGCCCGAACTCGGTCCCAGGCCGAGTTCTGGCCGAACTCGGTCTGGCTCCTCCAGGGTTTGGCGAGTAGGTGCTGGATGCTCGACACAGAGTTCTGGCCGAACTCTGTGTCGTCGGGGCTGAAGCGAATTTTCGGGTGAGTTTTCACCACTGGATCTAATCCAACGGTCCAGGTTTGTTGCGGGATTAGGGAGTTATATTGGGATTTTTCAACCCTAATTCATTGTGCAACATTACGCAAGGAAACACAACTTTTGAGAGAGGAAGGAGGCAAGAGTGCCATTGCAACTTCGGAGAAGAAGACGGAGGATTGAAGGTCGCTATTCGAAGGAGATCGTGTTCGGGTAATCTCTACTCGTCGTTCTCGCTCTTCATAGCCTTGTAATCATTGTTCTTATCTCTGAGTGTTGTGGGGATCCGATTTGGATCGGGAGGAGTTTGTAGAGGGTGTAATTCTTCTATTCCATTAGTGGAGGCTTCTCAGGGTTGGACTCCGATCGTCCCGTGGTTTTTCCCGCAAGGATTTTCCACGTCAAAAATTCTCTGTGTCTGCGTGGATTGTTTTGTGTGTTTGTTTTTTGGGTTCGTGCGTTGTATTGCTCGGTCCTCTCGCAGGTACTCTCCGGTTTGGGGAAAGGTTTCCGCGCTTCTTTCCCAACAGAGTGGTATCAGAGCCAGGTTCTGGAATTCAGAAGGAGTGTCAGTAGTTGACAGAGAAACCAGAGAGGAGAGATGGACGCGAAGCCGGTGCGCATGGTGAATCTTAATGGCACAAACAATCATTATTGGCGGAGCAAGATGAAGGATTTGCTATTTGTCAAGAAGCTGCATCTACCCGTGTTTGCATCCGAGAAGCCCAGTGATAAATCCGAGGAGGACTGGACATTCGAGCACATACAGGTGTGTGGGTACATACGGCAGTTTGTTGATGAGAACGTGTACAACCACGTTGCCAATATTGAGCACGCGAAGACGTTGTGGGATAAGCTGGAATCCTTGTATGCGAAGAAGACCGGAGTAAACAAGTTGTTCCTGATCCGGACGATGATGGGTCTGCAGTACAAGGATGAGGCGTCTATTTCGGATCACTTGAGTGAGTTCCAGGGCGTGGTTGACCAGCTATCTTCTATGGGAGTCAAGTTCGACGACGAAGTTCAGGGACTGTGGCTGCTATGTACTTTGCCAGACTCGTGGGAGACCGTACGAGTATCTATGATCGCTTCTGCTCCAGAGGGCGTGGTCAGTCTGGAGTTTGCCAAGAACGGGGTGTTGAATGAAGAGATGCGGAGACGTTCTCAGGGCACTTCATCTACATCCCATCACTCAGAGGCACTTGTTTCAGAGAGCCGCGGAAGGGGCAAAAGCAGGGGTCCAGGTGGTGGCAGAGACAAGAGCAGGAGGAAGTCCAAGGGTCGGTACGAGGACTCGGAGTGTTACCATTGCGGTAAGAAGGGCCATATCAAGCGGAACTGTTTCGCTTGGAAGAGAGAGAAGAAGGGCGACAAGGGGAAGCAAGAAGAGAACACTACAGCGGCGGCCTCGGTGCATGGAGGCGATGTGATCGTCGTAGGTGATGAGGTCATTACTAACCTCGCCTGCGATGACAATTCTTGGCTGGTTGACTCAGGGGCTTCAGCACATGTATCTCACAATAGGACACTGTTTGCCACTTACACGACAGACGACTGTGGCGTGTTGAAGATGGGCAACGGAGATGTGTCGAAGGCAGTTGCCGTTGGAGATGTGCATTTGAGAATGAAGACGGGTGCGGTTCTTGTTCTCAAGGATGTTCGTCATGTCTCTGATATCCGTTTCAACCTGGTGTCGGTTGGAAGGTTGGATGACGAGGGATTCTTCAGTCTCTTCGGGAACAGTCAGTGGAAGCTTTCCAGAGGTTCGATGGTGATTGCCAGAGGGAGCAAGAAGTCCGGTCTCTACTATATGGAGGGGAGCGTAGAGGGGGCACAGGAGGTGAACGCAGTCAGTGATGCGTCTACCGAGTTGTGGCACAGGCGGCTCGGCCATATCAGCGAGAAGGGGATGAGCTACTTGGTGAACAGGAAGGTGATTCCGGGGCTCAAGTCTACAAAGTTGGAGAAGTGCACGCACTGTTTAGCTGGGAAGCAAAATAGGGTGTCTTTACAAAGTCACCCAAGTTCGAGGAAGCCGGCGTTGCTCGAGTTGATTCACTCGGATGTCTGCGGTCCTATGAAGGTAAAATCTCTTGGTGGTGCTTCTTACTTTGTAACTTTTATTGATGACTGTTCCAGGAAGGTTTGGGTCTATGCCTTAAAGACCAAGGATCAGGTGCTGCCTACTTTCAAGGAGTTTCAGGCCTCTGTTGAAAGGGAGACGGGCAAGAAGTTGTTGTGTGTTCGGTCCGACAATGGCGGCGAATACATCGGTCCCTTTGATGCGTATTGCAGAGAGCAAAGAATACGACACCAGAAGACTCCGCCAAAGACACCTCAGCTCAATGGTGTAGCGGAGCGCATGAACAGGACACTGATGGAGAGGGTGCGGTGTTTGCTGTCAGAAGCAAACTTGCCGGACAGTTATTGGGGTGAGGCTCTTCTCACAGCTGCTTATGTTATTAATTTGTCTCCTAGTGCTCCTTTGCAGGGTGATGTGCCTGACAAAGTATGGTACGGCAAAGAGCCGTCATACAATCACCTGCGGGCGTTTGGTTGTAAGGCCTTCGTGCATGTACCGAAGGACGAGAGGACCAAACTTGAGCCGAAGACGAGGCGATGCGTCTTTGTCGGCTACGGTCGGGATGAGTTTGGATATAGACTCTACGACCCAGTGGAAGGAAAGCTCTACAGAAGCAGGGACGTAGTGTTCGTCGAGGATCAGACCATGACCTACACTCAGGATTCCGAGACGCCTTCTGAGGCTGAGGAATTGCCTGAGTTAGAGTCATTTCGCTTCGAGCAGTTTCCAGAGGACATCGCAGAGGATCCAGTTACGGGGGAGCCGGTACATGGAGTTGCTCCCAACCTTGATCATCAGCCTGCTGATGGTGGTCAGGGTGTCCCTCAGGAGGATGAGCATGCCGGAGAGGCAGTTCCTGAAGGGGAGGAGGCTGTCGGTATACAGCCAGCACCAGTGGCTCCACTGAGAAGGAGCGACAGAGATCGTCGACCATCTACGAGATACTCACCGGATGAGTATGTGCTATTGACTGACGGGGGAGAGCCCGAAAGCTTTGCAGAGGCTATGGAAGACGAACACAGGCATGAGTGGATGGAGGCTATACAGGAGGAGATGAGTTCCTTGCATACCAATTCCACTTATGATCTGGTGCGGTTGCCAAAGGGCAAGAAGGCTTTGAAGAATCGATGGGTGTTCAGAGTGAAGCAGACGGAAGATGCTACTCGCCCTCGATACAAAGCGAGGCTGGTAGTCAAAGGCTACGGTCAGCGGAAAGGCGTGGATTATGATGAGATCTTTTCGCCTGTCGTCAAGCATTCGTCTATTCGGGTGGTGCTAGCATTAGCAGCCAGTCTCGACTTGGAGGTCGAGCAGATGGACGTGAAGACGACATTCCTCCACGGTGATCTTGAGGAGGAGTTGTACATAGAGCAGCTAGAGGGATTCTGTGAGAAGGGCAAGTCACATTTTGTCTGCCGGTTGAGGAAGAGCTTGTATGGTCTGAAGCAGGCTCCGAGGCAGTGGTACAGAAAGTTCGAGTCGTTTATGGGGGAGCATGGTTATGCACGGACGACGTCGGACCATTGTGCATTTGTGAGGTATTTTGCCGAGGATGATTTCATCATTTTGTTGCTCTATGTTGATGATATGCTATTAGTGGGTCGAAATGCCACTAGGATAGCGGAGCTGAAGCGCCAACTGGGCGCGGCCTTCTCTATGAAGGATTTGGGCGCAGCGAAGACTATTCTTGGGATGGAGATCAGCCGAGAGAGAGAGTCCAAGCTGCTACACTTGTCCCAAACGAAGTACATTCACCGGGTACTTCAGCGTTTCGGGATGGACGGGTCGAAGAAAGTGAGTTCCCCTCTTGCGGCTCACTTTAAGCTCACTGAGGAACAGTGTCCATCTACCGAGGACGAAAAGGAAGATATGGAGCGGGTTCCATATGCCTCAGCTGTGGGAAGCCTGATGTATGCCATGGTGTGTACGAGGCCAGATATTGCTCATGCAGTTGGTACGGTTAGCAGGTATCTTTCAAATTCTGGAAGGGTACATTGGAGTGCGGTCAAGTGGATTCTACGATACCTTCAGGGCACTGCCGGTTGGAGACTTTCCTTTGGTGGTGACGAGCCGAAGCTGGTTGGGTATACCGACGCTGACATGGCTGGAGATGTAGACACGAGGCGATCGACTTCGGGCTACGTGATGATGTTTGCGGAAGGAGCAGTGTCGTGGCAGTCGCGGTTGCAGAAGTGTGTTGCCTTGTCGACGACAGAGGCAGAGTACATTTCGGCGACGGAGGCTTGCAAGGAGCTGTTGTGGATGAAGAAGCTGCTGCAGGAAATGGGACTGAAGCAAGAGCAGTATACTTTGCTTTGCGACAGTCAGAGCACTATCCACCTTGTGAAGAATCAGACGTTTCATAGCCGGTCCAAGCACATCGAGACCCGGTATTATTGGATACGGGATGTGGTTGAGAAGAAGGACGCGGAGCTTGAGAAGGTTCATACAGATGACAACGGAGCTGATATGTTCACGAAGATTCTACCAAGGGAGAAGTTTGAGTACTGCAGGCAGGTCGTCGGGATGACGACATCCTCCCCATAGTTGTGAAGGGGAGATTTGTTGGAGTGGGTGGGGTTCCCAACCTATGTGGAGAAGACCCCGGAGTGCGACGAGCGCCGTTCGTGTGTCGAAGAAGCTCGGGAAGTAGGCGACGCGGAGTCGCTACTGCTGCTGCTGCTCCTAAGAGAGATTCTGGCCTGGGCCTGCCGAGTTCGGCCCGAACTCGGTCCCAGGCCGAGTTCTGGCCGAACTCGGTCTGGCTCCTCCAGGGTTTGGCGAGTAGGTGCTGGATGCTCGACACAGAGTTCTGGCCGAACTCTGTGTCGTCGGGGCTGAAGCAGATTTTCAGGTGAGTTTTCACCACTGGATCTAATCCAACGGTCCAGGTTTGCTGCGGGATTAGGGAGTTATATTGGGATTTCCCAACCCTAATTCATTGTGCAACATTACGCAAGGAAACACAACTTTTGAGAGAGGAAGGAGGCAAGAGTGCCATTGCAACTTCGGAGAAGAAGACGGAGGATTGAAGGTCGCTATTCGAAGGAGATCGTGTTCGGGTAATCTCTACTCGTCGTTCTCGCTCTTCGTAGCCTTGTAATCATTGTTCTTATCTCTGAGTGTTGTGGGGATCCGATTTGGATCGGGAGGAGTTTGTAGAGGGTGTAATTCTTCTATTCCATTAGTGGAGGCTTCTCAGGGTTGGACTCCGATCGTCCCGTGGTTTTTTCCGCAAGGGTTTTCCACGTCAAAAATTCTCTGTGTCTGCGTGGATTGTTTTGTGTGTTTATTTTTTGGGTTCGTGCGTTGTATTGCTCGGTCCTCTCGCAGGTACTCTCCGGTTTGGGAAAAGGTTTCCGCGCTTCTTTCCCAACACAACGTACTAAATAAAATATTTATTTTACTTAAAATGTGTATTTGCTAATGCACTGGTTACTGGTAGAAGTATCCATGGCTGGTCCTGAACTCATGGAGGTCCAAGATAAACTTTCAAAATGGAACCCTCATACATAATGTAAAATAAATTAAGAAACTAAAATAAATAAAAAATGTAACCAATAAGAATTGAACTAAGGACGGTCACAACTTCTTTATGTTAATGGTGGTCCATGTGCTAGTTCTATTTTAGATATAATCTTTTAGATATAATCATGTTGGTATCCCTTTCGTCGTGGAATTCTGGACCGTCGTTCGGCCTGTCTATGGTCAGGACTCAGGAGCCGTTCCTGAAAGTATCCATATAGAATATATATTTAACGATATTTTATTATGTGCCTTCAAGACGCATGTTAATATAATTTGTTTTTTATTAAGTCTTCCGTAAAACTATTTTTTGATAATGTTTCTCCCAACAACAAATACATCAACAAGCGCCATTACTACCCGATGCAATTCAATCCTATGCTTTTTCCGCCGATCGGTCAATTGCAAGGGGACGCCAACAGTGAAGATTTGTAGTATTAATAGTATTTAATTCGGCAACGGATCCTGTTAGGGGTGAGCATTCGGTTTATTCGGTTCCAACCGAACCGAATAAGCAAAAATCGAATTGGACCGAAACCGAATAAGCAAAACCGAAACCGAACCGAATTGGTCAATAACCGAACCGAACCGAATCGAATTAAATCGGTTCGATTTCCGGTTTATTCGATTTTTGGGGTTTTTTTGTGTTAATATATATAATAACTAAATATACCTAGATATATTCGATATATACCTATAACATATACTTATATATATTTAGTATATACCTATAATTAACACACACACACACACACACACACACACACACATATATATATATATATATATATATATATATATATATATATATATATATATATATATATATATATATATATATATAAAAAAAAAAAAATATATATATATATATATATAAACTAAATTTTCTTATTCGGTTTTGGACCGAAACCGAATTCCAAAACCGAAACCGAAACCGAATAAGAAAATTTAGTATTTTCAAAACCAAAACCGAACCAATTTTTTTTAAAACCGAACCGAATTCCTTATTCGGTTCGGTTCGATTTTCGGTCCAAAACCGAATAATTCTCACCCCTAGGTCCTGTCACTTTTGGAAATCGGGTGCCATTTTTAAGGAAAGATTGCATATTTATCTTTTCAATTTTTTTGTAGCGTCATCTTGTTGTTGCGACTTCTGGAGTCGGCTCCTTGCAACAAAAAATAAAAATCAAGATATATCGAGCCCTTAGATATGAAAACAGGAATTGTAGTTAGGGTTATCTACTAATAGGATCTCATGTAATAGTGGATATTATAATTTGAGTCTAAAAAGTGACAGATATTAGGGTTTGGGTCACCACATCATCGTTTACGTAGGCAAATAAACAGTGATTTGGAGGCCAAAACTCTAATCCTGATTATTTTTGAGACCAAAATCCTAATTTTAACTATTATACGATACCCTATTACCAAATAACCCTTGTAGTTATGACAAACATTGACTCATCGTAGATTCGTTCCTATTTAGTTTGAGGTCATGTTTGATTTTCGGAATCAGGACATTAGAAAAGGAAAGTCTTTGTTTTTCTATGTTTAGATGCCAAATAAAATGAGTAGGAAAAAAAAATTGATCCCTAAGAGAAAGAAAAACAGAAGAAAAAAAAATTGGTTTCCCTCACTCATCCCAATGATTCATTTTCTTTCCTAAGGAATTATTTTTCCTTCCTCTTGTTTCAATTTTTTTCAAACACCGAAAAATTTATAATTTCCGAAAGGAAATGAAAGAACAAAGAATTGATTTCATTTTCTTTCTTTTCCGCGAACCAACGAGACCAGAGAATTCGATTATAGAACCTGATTGCAAAAGAATTGATTTTCTTTTCCGCGAACAAAGAATTGATTTTTTTTTTTTACGTATATGAAAACAAACTTCGCCTGTGGCAATCCCGGTTGCACATGGAGGTTGGATAGCTACTGGTCCGCTACTTGGATCTTCCTCTCTCGGTCGGTTAACTATGCTAAAGACTCCGATTGCGAAAGTTTGGTGGACTATGTCGATTGGAGGGTTGGCAAGCTCACTTGCTTTCTTTGGTGGTAGGCCGATCGAGTTGGTGCAATCAGTGATCACAACTATTCCTATGTATTGATTCAAGATGTTGTTATTCCAATTAACACAATAAAAATAATAGAGAGAAGTTGTGCCTACTTCATTTGGCTGTGTCTATGCTTTCTATTGGAAGGACCATGGATGGAGGAGTTGCTCTTCAGTCAGGACTCCACGGGCATAGCTAGCCAACCTTGAACTTCTGTGGAGATTCCTTGTCAGTGAGGTAGCCAGAATTTTCGTCTAGGAAGAACGACAATTATTATTAAAAATTATATAATAAATATATTTATAGTTTTAAAAATATCATATATATTTGTTGTATTCTTTTCATTAAAAATAAAAAATAAAAAAAATTAAGTTCTTCTTTTTACAACCTTCTTACAATCTCTCTCTCATTCCTTATACATGGGTCCCACCGGATTCCACTTTCCGTCTCACCCTCCATGCTATATGGACTTTACCCGACCCCACCTTTTACTCCTCTCCTCCAATCGAAGTTCGACATATGACGGTTGTAAGAGGATTGTAAATATTTATGCTATCTATTGGAAGGACCATGGATGGAGCAGTTGCTCATCAGTACCTCACTCAGAACTCCACAGGCATAACTAGCCAACTTTAAACTTATGTGGAGATTCCTGGCAGTGAACTTCTGGTCCAACATATTAATAATAAGGAATATCAACACATAATAGTTGATATTATACGTGAAATTTTTAAATTGTCCAATATTAATGTTTGGGTCTCTACAAACAAATTCTTTTGATCGATTCAGACCTTCGACACCCGGTTGTGGAGTAGGCGGAGTTCGTATGGGTTAAGGGAGTGGCCATCGATCAAAAAAAAAGGTCGTGCTTGTACAAGACGACGTGCAGTCTTTTGCTAACAAAAGATTGACCGGTCAGCTTTGGTATTCCAATTGCAGTCGTGTGTCATATTGGGACAATCGAGAGCCGTGACCGTCTGTTCTTTGACGATTGCCCAACCACGTAGGAGATTTGGTAGAATCAAAGGGCGTTTCTCGGACCTCAACAATCATGGACTCATGGAGGTGCTGGATGAATTGTGCTATATTATTTAAAATTGAGGCCACACCAATGATAATTTCTAAAATGGTGCGGCTATACACATTCCATTAGTTACTAAGCATATTCCAATTTTTTTTTCTATTCTATCCCTTCCCACTTAGCACACCCCCCATTCCCCCCTCCCGACCGCCTCCACCGGCCCCGCCTCCTCTCCTCCTCCTCCTCCAGCCGACCCCTCATCCTCCTCCTCCCTCCCGCAGACTCCTCCTCCTCCTCCCGCCGACCCCTCCTCTTCCTCGTCCCGCGCGGCCTTGTCCCTCCACTCCCACCCGCGCGCCTCCGAGGTCGTCATGCTCCTCCGCGGGGGCCTCGTCGGGAGGAGGGGAGAGGCGGAAGGAGGAGGAGGAGGAGGAGGAGGAGGAGGAGGAGGAGGGGAGGCGGAGCCGGTTGTCACTCCCCGTTTCCAGAATGCGTATTTTTATACATGTACAACTCATATATATTTATTTAGTATTTATCATGTATTATCCTGTAATTAAATTTCTTTAATTTTATGTTAATTAATTATCTGTATTTTTTTTCCTACTTTTATTCTCTGCTTTAGTCTTATTTTAGGTTCGGCCTAGGTTGGTTTTTCTCGGGTTCATGGTGGTTCACATGAACCGAACCCGCACAAGCCCCCACCTACCACCACCCTTTTCCATTTAAAGCCCCCATCCCCTTCTCTCTAGGGCTGCAAACGAGCCAAGCCGAGCCAAGCTTTGGTAAGCTTGAGCTTGGCTTGACTAGAATTAATCGAGCTCAAGCTCGAGCTCGAGCTTGATAATTTTTTTATTTTAGAGCTTGAGCTTGGCTCGAGCTTGTTTATATTAAGCTTGAGCTTGGCTTGGTTTGAGCTCGAGCTTGGCTTGATAAGAAAGCTTGATTCAAGCTTGATAAACAAGCTCGATAAGCTCAAAATCAAGCTTGTTAAGCTTGATTTCAAGCTCGTTCAACTTTATTTCAAACTCATTAAGCTTGATTTCAAGCTTAACGAGCTCGATTTAAATTTAGTTAGGTTTGAATTCAATTACTTGTAATATTAACAATTTAATTATACATTTTTAATTAAAAAATTCCTTAATATCAATTATTAAGGATATATAAATATATAATGCACAAATATATATAAAATTAGAATTCAATGAAGAACAAATGAGCTTCTAAACAAGCTCCTAAACGAGCTTCTAAACGAGCCAGGTCGCAAGCTCATAAACGAGCCAGCTCGCGAGCTCAAACGAGCCGAGTACTTCTAAGCTTGAGCTTGGCTTGTTTATTAAACGAGCTCGAAAATGAAGCTTGAGCTCATCTTGTTTAGTAAACGAACCGAGCTCAAACGAGCTTTTATCGAGTCGAGCTTCGAGCAGCTCGCGAACGGCTTGGCTCATTTGCAGCCCTACTTCTCTCTCTTCATAAACTCTCCTTCACCGTTACTTCTTCTTCCTCATCACTCTCTCCACCTACCAACAGTAGGCAAGTGCATCTTGCTTCCACTTGAGAACCATTTTTATGGTTCATTATTCTTCCTCTCATGATTCTAAGAGAGTTTAGTACTTAGCATTTTTGATTTCTTTGGCTCGTTTCTTACAGATCTAAGTTGTTGTATTCTCGGTTGTCCATGGGTTTTGATCTACCAAACTGGCGTATTTTCGAAAATAGATGGTTCTTGTGGTGGAGCTCCTCATTCTACACCATTCTGAACCATGGGAACCTCATTTCTGGCTTGGAACGAAGGTTCCATAAGGTTGGAGTTCGGGAGATGTTGTACGCTCACGTTCTTACGTGTCAGCGTGAATTTTTACTCACGCTCACGTCTTTACGTGCCAGCGTGACATTTGAGTTACGCTCACGTCTTTACGTGTCAGCATGAATTTCGAGTCACGCTCACGTCTTTACGTGCCAGCGTGACATTTGAGTTACGCTCACGTCTTTACGTGTCAGCGTAAATTTCGAGTTACGCTCACGTCTTTACGTGCCAGCGTGACATTTGAGTTACGCACACGTCTTTGCGTGCGTGCGTGAATTGCGTGAATTACTTTTCACGCTCACGCTATGCGTGCGTGCTGAATTACTTTTCACGCTCACGCTATGCGTGCGTGCGTGAATTACTTTTCACGCTCACGCTGTGCGTGCGTGCGTGAATTACTTTTCACGCTCATGATGTGCGTGCGTGAATTACTTTCCACGCTCACGTTGTGCGTGCGTGAGTTACTCTTCACGCTCACGCTGTGCGTACCAGCGTAAATCACATTATACGCTCACTCCTACCTACTAAACTTGGCGTGACTTGTTGGCCTTAGCATAGACTTGGTGTAATCTAATCTGGGTGTTTTTATTTGCTCTATAATTTATTCATTTAATGGTGGCATGATAATTCTCCTATTATATCCTTACGTCTTTTTTATGAACTCGATAATCTTAGCATGTTAATATTTTTGATACATATAGTTATGTAGAACGTGCCTTGTGTCTTGACTGGTTTATGGATACCCAGTAAGGCTGGAACTTAACCCTGAGAGTTATAGACTCGACCCCATTTAATACCAATTGACTTTCATGTCTTGTTACCATTGATGACGATGGTTATCTTGACTAAAATTGATCATGCGTTCCTAAGTTGGAACTAAGAGACTGGCTAGTCGTCTTATTGAATTGAATGAATAAGACACGTTCATGTTATGAACTATTGTAATCGATTAGCCGATCCCGAATATTGACATACAGGCATGTGCAGGCTTCAATTTATTTATTTCTCTACAGAGCAACATGTGTACTTTATGGTCAAGGCATGATTATTCCGTGGTTAGTTTTAATTATTGCATTACGCTATGTAAGATCTACAACCTAACCGCACGGGTATTGTTGTAGAGTCGGGCATATCGTACTTGGTACGGAAGTACTCATTCTGAATGACCATGATCCACGGCATGGAACTTCACTCAACGTAGAGACTATTAAGTCAAATAAAATAATGATGGCATGGAGAGAATGGATTTCCGAGTTCTTACATGGCAGTCCTCTTCGGGACTATTAGTGCCCGACAGGTCGGCTGGTTCCCACAGATACTGTAAACCTGCCACACGGACAGGGAGCGGTATCTGCTTATATTATTTTTGTATATTGTATATTGATGACGGGCGTCCCGCTGGGACTCGTCTAATTCATGATTGGCGCAATTGATTGACTGGATAGACTAGCCTTGCTCGCACATAGTAAGAACTGGGGAATCTTTATTGCATAATTCCAGGATAACTTGGGACTCACAATAGCAAGTCGTAGGAGTTGATTGGCCGTTCAAGATGATTTGTTTGTGTACTGTACCTACTCTGTTGCCTAACTGAGATGATCAGAATGTCAGGACATGACGGACCAACTTCTGTCCTTGTTTGGTTGAGAGGTTGGTTCGAAGTGTCGTGATGTTATGTGAATCCTAGTGGAAAGCAGAGATCTATTATTATATCCTCTTACTTACTGGTTTAATCCTTCATATCGTGCTTCCTTGTGGTACTTGCTATTAGAGGTCTAACCTCTCTAATTTTGCATGACCAGATTTAGAGCCGGTTCCCGAGGACTCAGCTTACTTTCACCTCCAAGATGATCAATACTAGAGGAATGATCGCAGGAGGACTCGAGTGGGTTCCTTACTCCACCGCTCATTTTATTATTTACTTTATACTTAGCCGTTTGGCACCGACATGTTAGTCGGATTGCCTTGTACTTACCTTTACATAATTGTAACTAAGTCAGACTGCAGCTGCTAACAATTGTGTATACTTGCCACATCTTCTGGCTATGTTTTGTAAAGCCAGATATCAAGAACATTTTGATTTAAGCGTATGGGACGCCTTACTGCTTTATCTTACATGTTCTCTATTACTGTTTCTTGTTTGAACGATTGAGACAATAGATGTGGAGTGACCATAGTAAGACTTTCATGTAGTATGCACCCCCTCGTCTGGTTAGACAGCATTGATCGTATTATACGGTATTCATCTACCCGTAATACGTAGCTGGCTGAGTCATTCCCCCGCTCTCCAGTATTCTGGTTCTGGGACGTGACACCGGTGGAGGCGGTCGGGAGGGGGGAGTTGGAGGAGGGGTCGGCGGGAGGAGAAGGAGGGGAGGGGGGCCGGTGGAGGCGGTCGGAAGGGGTCGGGAGGAGGAGGAGGGGAGGATCGGAGGGGTCGGCAGGAGGAGGGAGGAGGAGGAGGAGGAAGAGGGGTCGGCGGGAGGAGGAGGAGGGGAGGCGGGGCCGGTGGAGGCGGTCGGGAGGGGTCGGGAGGAGGAGGAGGGGAGGATCGGAGGGGTCGGCGGGAGGAGGGAGGAGGAGGAGGAGGAGGAGGAGGAGGGGAGGCGGGGCCGGTGGAGTCGGGAGGGAGGGGTCGGGAGAGGGGAATGGAGGGTGTGCTATGTGGCGAGGGGTAGAATAGAAAAACAACCAAAAATTGGGGTGTGTTTAGGCCACACCAATGATAATTTCTAAATTAAATTCCTAACCTAGACTTTCAAAAAAAAAAAATTTAGCTTAATTGTTGGAGTTTCTACATAAAATTTGTACACACAAAATTCATATGGGACAACAATTTTTTTTTAATAACTTATGATCCAATGTTAATTAGTATGAAAGACGAAAAAAAATTTATGAGAGTTTTTACATGCAAAATTATTATAAAAACTCTATATCGTCACATAAGATAGAAATCGGATAGAACTCATAATTGGAAAATATATTTTTTTCTAAAGAATGTTTCTACTATAAAAAATAGAGAGAGGCAAGATAGATCTCCAATGGAGATGGCCTTAACCGGCTTTCCGTTTCCGTACCTGTAGGCCTCGTTTGGTTCGCGGAATGGAAATGAAAGAAAATCAATTCCTTGGCATTTTCTTTCCTTTGGAAAACTATCTTTCCCATTGATTTTTCTCTCCAGTGTTTGGAAATGCTATTTCAATGTGGGAAAGTAATTCCTTGTTTGGATAGATGAAATCACTTTTTTCTTTAATTTTTCTTCCATTGAGAATGATTTTCCTTTCCTCCTCAATTCCTTTGACATCCAAACATAGAAAAATAATCACTTTTTTTTTTTAACCCGATAATTCTGCGAACCAAACGAGGCCGTAGGGTTTGAGGATTAGGTCGTTGGCCGTTGACACACACATGTGACGGAAACTTAATAGACGTATTCTAATACTCCCTAATTGGTATTCAACAGAATATATAGGGGATGTACTTATCATGGCGCCTTCCTAGTCACGGGACATGAAGCCGACGGAGAGTTTAGTTTGTATAGTTTCACCAGGTTCTCATTTATATGTTGGACTTCAAATTAACGCGAGTAATATACTCCTATGCAGATTTAAATTAATTTTTTTTATAACGATAAAAGATAGATTGAATTATATCTTCTTTAACATAGTATATAAAAAAATGTAACGGAGTAATATACATCATACGTAGATTTTCAATTAAAAGATATTACAAAATTTAGAAAATAGATTGAATTAAAAGATTTTTTGTAAAAATAAAATATAGATTGAATTGAATTGAATTATATCTTCTCTGCAAGGAGTAATATACATCCCATCTGTATGTATATCCCTCACGTTAAAAAAATTAAGATTATTTTAACTACCTGAACACATCTCTAAACTCCTACAAACACATTTATAATAAATTCAAATTATAATATATTTAATATTCAAATTATATTTAAACTACTACATAATATTATCTAAACATATATCCAGAGCTCTAAAAGTTATATATAACAAAAATTAAATATATGTTTAAAATTAAGTAACCTATTTGAATATAATCTAATTTTTTAATCTATTTTTTTAATAATATTGTAGAATTTTCCTCTTAAGGAG
>JANAVB010040014.1:2169604-2192104 GCA_029216955.1 Iris pallida | reverse complement strand
TCGACTCCGGATCCGGATCCATATATATATTAAAAATTATTTTATTGTAATTGGGGTTATGTTTATTTCCATTTATACTAAAAGGAAAAACAATCCTGAAGAGATTTCGGATGGAAAGGTGAACAATAACGTCGTTTTTTTTTTGTAATCTTTTGAAGAAGTATGTTCTAAAAATGGGAGCATACTCTCTCATTTTTTTATGCTAATTTTGTCTCTTATAAATAATTAGCAATTATGATAATAATGAAAATTTAAAGACATAAAAAATAAAAAATAATCAACTAACTCTATATCAGGACAGAATTGGTATATACAATTTGGGATAACAGATCTGCTCTCTCCAAACACTGGTGCTGTATTTTTATGTGTAAGATGCAACAATGAAATATTTCAAAGTGCAGTAGGACACACAAAATGAATGTTCTATCTAGTATGTAAGCTGATCAGCAATAATATTTTTTTCCTTGCAAAAAAATGGAAAGTTCCATTCGATTTCACTGACCCTAAAAATATTCATTATGTCACTTTAGGAGGAGCTTCAACAGAACTTTTCTTAGGGGGGTTTATACTTTTATGCGTATAAAACTCTCTTGCAAAAAAAAAAAAAAAAAGACAAAAACATGTATTTTACTAATTTTGACTGTAATAATTGGTGCAATGATTGAGGTGACTAGTGTAGTATTTACTGTAGCAACTTGTATCATTTATATCAGAATGTAAATGTGTAAAAACTATGCAAATCCAAACACTAAAAGGGATGGACTTGCTAAAACCAAGTCAATGGATCATGAAGAGAAGAATCCATGGCCGCCAACTAAAAATTCAAAGTCACTTATTAAGTGCCAGTTTGTTGGATTTGCATATTGTTCTTTGTTGAGGTTTCCAAAAACTCCTATTCCATCCTCAAATTTTTCCTGTAAATGTAAGCTAAGCAAGCTATGGTTCATGCTCTCCTCCTATTATCATCACTTGCTATCATAGCTCACTTGGCAGTGGCCTCTACCAGTGGATCCTTCGTGTTCAATGGATTCCGCGGCGCCGATCTCAGCGTCGACGGCGTCTCGTCGATCGACCCCGGCGGCCTGCTCCTGCTCACCAACGACACGAAGCTCGCGATGGGCCACGCCTTCTTCCCCGCGCCCTTCGACTTCGTCAACTCGTCCACCGGCTCCCCCCTGTCCTTCTCGACGACCTTCGTGTTCGCCATTGTCCCCAGCGTCGCGGACGTCAAGTCCCACGGACTCGCCTTCGTCGTCTCCCCTTCCAAGAATTTCAAGGGCGCTCACCCCAGCCAGTACCTAGGCCTCTTCAATCTGACCAGCAACGGAGATCCGACGAACCGTATCCTCGCGGTGGAGCTCGACACGGTGCAGAACATAGAGTACGATGACATCGACGACAACCACGTCGGCATCGACGTCAACAGCCTCCGGTCGGTCAATTCCGCCCCGGCGTCCTACGCCGTGGCGGGGAGTCCGCGCGGGCGAGAATTCAAGAACCTGAGCCTGACCAGCGGCCAGCCAATGCGGCTGTGGGTGGACTACGACGGGCGGGAGATGCGGCTCGACGTGACTCTGTCGCCCGCCGACGTGCCCAAGCCCCCTACTCCCCTCCTGTCCTCGAAGCTCAACCTGTCGTCGTTCCTGGGCGCCGGCGGGATGTACGTCGGCTTCTCCGCGGCCAACGGAGGGGTGACCGCGACGAACTACGTGCTGGGGTGGAGCTTCAGCTTGAACGGGAGGGCGAAGGAGCTCGACGCCGTCTCGAAGCTCCCGTCCCTCCCTCACGTGGAGCGGGCCGACAGGCGGCTCCGCATGTGGCGCGTCATGCTGCCCGTCGGCTTCTCGGTGTCCCTGCTGCTGTCGATCATCGTGGTCGGCCTCGCGCTTCTGATTCGGTCGACGGTGAAGTACTCGGAGGTGCGCGAGGACTGGGAGCTCGAGTACGGGCCTCACAGGATCTCCTACAAGGACCTCTACAGGGCCACCAGGGGGTTCAGGGACGAGAACATGCTCGGCGAGGGGGGCTTCGGCAGCGTCTACAGGGGGGTGCTGCCCGGGTCGAACCTGGAGATCGCGGTGAAGAGGGTGTCGAACGAGTCGAAGCAGGGGATGAAGGAGTTCGTCGCGGAGATCGTGAGCATCGGGCGGGTGAGGCACCGCAACCTCGTGCAGCTGCTCGGCTACAGCAGGCGGCGGGGGGAGCTGCTGCTCGTCTACGACTACATGCCGAACGGGAGCCTCGACCGGTACCTCTTCAACCGGCCCGAGGTGCTGCTCGGGTGGAGCCAGAGGTTCCGGGCGATCAAGGGGATCGCGGCGGGGCTCCTGTACCTGCACGAGGAGTGGGAGCAGGTGGTCCTCCACAGGGACATCAAGGCCAGCAACGTGCTGCTGGACGGCGACTTCAACGCCCGCCTCGGGGACTTCGGCCTCGCGAGGCTCTACGACCACGGGAGCAACGTACAGGCCACCCACGTCGTCGGGACGCTGGGCTACATCGCCCCGGAGCTGTCGAGGAGGGGGAAGGCGACGGTGAACTCCGACGTGTACGGGTTCGGCGCGTTCGTACTGGAGGTCGCGTGCGGGAGGAGGCCGTACGAGATCAAGCCGTCCGGGGAGGAGATGGACCTCGTGGAGTGGGTGCTGGAGTTTTCGAAGCGGGGGGAGATCGTGGAGGCGAGGGACCGGAGGCTCAGGGACGACTACGTGGCGGAGGAGGTGGAGCTGGCGCTGAGGCTCGGCCTGCTCTGCTCGCACCCGGTGGCGACGTCTCGGCCGAGCATGAGGCAGGTGGTGCAGTACTTGAACGGGGATGTTCCGGTGCCCGGCTTGTCGGAGGAGGATGTGCAGGTCTTCGGCTCCATGAATCCGAACAAGATCAGCGCGTTATGCCGCTCCGTCGCTTGTGATCCCGTGGACGGTGCGCAGTCGTCGGGGGACGAGCTGCCGCTTCCGGAGACAACGCGCTTGTCGGGAGGCCGATGATTGTACAGGAGGGGTGATCGGCGTGTATTTACTTCATTATTATCGGCATATGGTGGGATCCTTTGCGCTGTTGATTTGCTTCTGGTGTTGCTAAATGATTTTCCTCCATTTACTGTTAGATCGATGAGTTTTCTTCGTTGCCCTCCATTGTTGTTCCCTTCCTGGTTCCTACACCATTGTAATTGATTTCAATTTTTGTTGATGATATTCTAGGAAGAACGAACACTAGAGGAAGAAAAAAAAAATGTGTCCGTGCCGTGTCGGGCACGTATCGAACACTCCACTATCGGACACTAGGACACAACAAGGAAGGTGTCATGTCCGTGTGTCGTGTTGCATCTGTGTACGGCAACATTGTTGATATGAGGACCACTTACTTTTATTCGCCCAATTTCTATATGAAGAAAGGCACTAGGAAAAGAAACTACCTTAGTTTCCTGTACAGTTAAGGAAAGCATTACAGTACCGAAATCATGGATTTTCTTTCTAATGTTTGCAAACCAATACGTATCTCGACGTGTGGAAAGAGGTTTGGTTATGTTAGAAATATTCAGCCAAAACAAATTTCAATTTCCTTTTCTCGTATTTGGTTCAGACAGAAATTAGGAATGTAAATATTAATTAATTTATTTTTTCAATTTTATTTTTATTAATTTTATAATATTACTGTTATTTAAATTCAGCAATGGATTCTCGAAGAAATATTTTCCGAAGATAAGAGGAATGTCAACATGTAGACAATATGACCTCGTTTGGTACAATGTAATGTAATCGCAATCGTAATATAATCATCAACTGGAAATTGCTGAGAAACCCAATTTCGGGATTGGCTTTTATGAAATGCCCACCCGCTGGATAAGTTTTATGAAATACCCAGAATTAAGTATTTTCACGTTAAATATTCCAAGATTCCCTTTTAGATGCCACCCGCTAGAAACTGCTATTTTTATAATACCGAAACTACCCCTCCGCGCGAATTGGTCATCTATATGTATTTGAATTCAAAAAACTCAGATCTGGATTGCGATTTTCGTCTTCTTCTTCTTCACGGGAAATCTGAATTCCATTGCTCTCATATTCAGCAGAGATCGCAAAGATCGTTCGTAGTTCGGTGTGTTTTTCTTCAGTCGAACTCAGATCATCGCTCGTCATCATCATCACCATCATCATCATCATCATCTTCATCGTGGAGACATTTGAACTCAGATCTTCAATTGTGGAGAGAAGATCTTTCTTCTTCTTTTCCATAAGAATTATCATCGCTTTGAAAGAAGAACGAAACTCTTTATTCCTGAAAAAACTAAATTACACGTTTTAACACTGGAAATGACCATTCTCCGTCTTAATTAGGACGGAGAATGGCATTCTCCGTCTTAATTAGGACGGAGAATGCCATTCTCCGTTTTATTTAAGACGGAGAATGCCATTCTCCGTCCTAATTAACACGGAGAATGACATTCTCCGTTTCCGTCTTAATTAGGACCGAGAAGGCCATTCTCCGTCTTAATTAGGACGGAGAATGGCATTCTCCGTTTTATTTAAGACAGAGAATGGCATTCTCCGTCCTAATTAACACGGAGAATGGCATTCTCCGTGTTTCTAACACGGAGAATGGTCATTCTTCTGCGTTTTAACACTAGAATGACCATTCTCCGTGATAAATTACACGGAGAATGGCATTCTCCGTCCTAATTAAGACGGAGAATGGTCATTCTCCGTTTAATTTAGCACGGAAAATGGCCATTCTCCGTCTTAATTAGGACGGAGAATGCCATTCTCCGTTTTATTTAACACGGAGAATGACATTCTCCGTTTCATTTAACACGGAGAATGGCATTCTCCGTGTTTCTAACACGGAGAATGGTCATTCTCCTGCGTTTTAACACTGGAATGACCATTCTCCGTGTAAATTAAGACGGAGAATGTTATTCTCCGTCCTAATTAAGACGGAGAATGGTCATTCTCCGTGTAAATTAAGACGGAGAATGCCATTCTCCTGCATTTTATGGTTAGCTGAAACTTTGGAGGGCCATAACTTTTGACTGGGAGGTCGAAACGAGGTCCCGTTTGTCGCAAAATGAGCGTATCGTCGAGGAGACTGAAAGTAACAATTTTACAGTTAGACGGCCTTCCGAAATTTTAGATTCGCAAAAAAATGATGTTTGGACCTCCGTTTTAGCACTTTTGTCGTTCGTCCCGGTCTTTCCGAAATTTTTCGACGAGTTTTTGAAGATTTTTGAGGAGAAAACCTAGATTCGAAAGTGAGCAGCGTATGGAAGAAGATGGAGTATTGAAACGTTTTTTTAAGAGCAGTTTTGTGGGTGTTTCCAATAAATTAAAAGGAAGGGCAAAAGGGTCATTTGGAACCCGCTTTGGATAAGTTTATCTAATTCTGGGCACGCGATGAAAGTTTTTTAGCGGTGGGTTTTACATAAATTTTTTTTAGTTTTTGGACATTTCATAAATCTTCCCTATAATCAAATTAAAAATATATTTATTAAATATATTACAATTACCATTAGCGAACTAAACAGGGCCTAATTCTCAAACTCATATCTCAATTAACTGATGGGTTCTAGCTGCACTAGGTAGAAAGACTAGTGGCCATTTGTTACTCTTTTTCTTTTCTTTTTTCTTGGATTTGATTTGAGTTTGTTTTTTGTGTTACTTAGGAGGGACTTATCTATTTGCAATTGTGTATTCACCTGAAAAATAACAAAGTAAGAAAACTTGGCAAACTTGCATTTCTAACTATAAATGTATAATGCTGCAATACCATATACTTGATCCTTGAATACGTCGAGTATTATCTATAAAAGTAAGATGATTGTGCAATTATTAGTGTTGTGACTCCACATCTCTATCTACAAGTTCCATGAGCAGGAAGGATGGGAAGGTTCTGATCATCCGGGTTGTCGATTGCTGCAATTAGTATTTTTGAATATATAATGCCTGTTTCTGAGTAGAAACCGACAGTGATGTATGTGTCGGTTGTTGGAGAAGATAATAATAGTATATATATAGGTTTTTTTTCTAAGGGCATCACTATTTTTGTTAGGGGCAACCCTTACTTGGATGCAGTCCAAGGAGGTGTTGATTTTGCTAAGGGGCACCCACATTTGGCTAGGGGGCAGCCAACCCCCCAAATCCTTCATTCCTTCCCATAGCCTATTCTACACTCTCTCTCCACCAAAAGAAAAAAAAAGAGAACTCTCCCTCTCCCTCTCCCAAAACCCTACTTTATTCTCCTTCACCACTCCACTCCCAATTCCTCCACCAAGATTTCTTCAACAAAATTCGTAGATTCGAAGAGATGACACGCAAGTCGAAGCAATCGGAATCTAGGTACGTTCTTCTCTAATTTCTTCAAGAATTTTGTACACTCTATTCAAAATCCTAGAATATTTTTAATTCTCTAAAAAGTTTTGATAAATTAGGTTTATAATCTTTTTATGGTTCATGAAAGAAATTTTCGAACACGACAAACCCACATTTTTTCTTGAAATCCTAACCCTAGAAGACGACAAACGAGCATCTCGTTTTGGCCGTTCGGCTGCAACAGTCGAATTTGAATACAGTAGGACTGTCAGGCCTGTGGCAGTCCTAATGTCATGAGATATGGGGGTGGAAATGGTGGTGGGGGGGGGAGGGGGAGGGTTGGTACTCTATGTTGCTCATATGGAGGGGGGGTGGGTAACTGCATGATGCTTATATGCGGGGAGAAACTACATGTCCTATACTCTCATGTTTGTAGACTTAATTCACTTATACTTTCATTTACAGTCTCAAAATGTGAAGAAATTGGCCCAGACACTCCGGAGAGGTTGCCAAAATGACACTAGTGTCGCGGTCGCCAACGAGCTTGATCGCATCGATGACGTGGTCGAGTTCCCCTTCATGAATAATAGGGAGTCTCGTTCAAAGACCCGACATGATATGTAGTTGGATGTAGAATGATCATTAGTTGGATGTAATCTGGATGTTTTTGTAAAGATGTTTTTATTGTTTGAAACTTGAAGGATATATTTGTTGTTTGAAAACTTAAGTTGTTGGGCAGACTTTTGAAGGATATGTAGTTGACACTTATGTTGTTTTTTTGAAGTTGGATATTTGTCTGATATGTAGTTATGATTTATGTTGTTATTTATGTACTTGTTGGATATGTAGTTGTTATTTACGTTTGGAAACTTAAGTAGTTGGCCAATTCCTGATATTCTTGATTTAGTATCAGGACTGCCAGCACCCTGGCAGTTCTAATTGAAACCCTCTGTGATGAGAGTTTCAAAATGAAACTCTCTGTCACAAAGAGTTTCAAATAGAACTGCCAGGAGGGTGGTAGTCTTATTTATAACTCTCTGTGATGAGAGTTTGAAACTGAAACTCTCTGTCACAGAGAGTTTTAATTAGGACTGTCATCCTCCTAGCAGTCCTACACAAAAGGAGGACTGCCAGGGTACTGGCAGTCCTAATTGAAACTTCATGTAATTGTTACAGCAAGTTTCAATTAGGACTGCCAGCACCCTGCCAGTCCTACATAATTGAAATAGGACTGCTAGGGGGTGGCAGTCCAATTTATAAAGAAAAAATTTATGAAATACCCAAAAAAACGAAAAAGTGCTAAAATGGAGGTCCAAACATCATTTTTTGTGATTTTAAAATTTCGGTAGGCCGACTAACAGAGAAGCGGTTAATCTCTGGCTCTTCGAAGATACGCTCATTTTGCGATAAACCGGACCTCATTTCGACCTCCAGTCAAAAGTTATGGCCCTCCAAAGTTTCAATTGACCATAAAATGCAGGAGAATGACCATTCACCGTATTAGAACACGAAGAATGTTAATTTCGCATGAGGGTAGCCATTCTCCGTGTTAGTAATACGGAGAATGGCATTCTTCCTCTTAATTTACACGGAGAATGGCCATTCTCTGTGTTAGTAACACGAAGAATGGCATTCTTCGTCTTAATTTACACGGAGAATGTCCATTTTCCGTGCTAAATTACACAGAGAATGGCCATTCTTCGTCTTAATTTACACGAAAAATAGCCATTCTTCGTATAATTTAGCACGAAGAATAGTCATTTCAGTGTTAAAACGCAGGAGAATGGCCATTCTCCGTGTTAGAAACACGGAGAATGCCATTCTCCGTGTTAAATAACACAGAGAATAGCCATTTCCAGTGTTAAAATGCAGGAGAATGGCCATTCTCCGTGTTAGAAACACGAAAAATGCCATTCTTCATGTTAAATAACACGGAGAATGCCATTTCCAGTGTTAAAACGTAGGAGAATGACCATTCTCCTTGTTAGAAACACGAAGAATGACATTCTCCATGTTAATTTACACGGAGAATGGCCATTCCAGTGTTAAAACGTAGGAGAATGATTCTCCGTGTAATTTAGTATATAGAATGACATTCTCCGTGCTAAATTATACGAAGAATGGCCATTCAAATGTTAAAACACAGGAGAATGACCATTTATAAAACTCTGTGATGAGAGTTTCAAACTGAATCTCATCACAGAGACTTACAAATAGGACTGCCACTCCCTGGCAGTCCTACATTAAATTAGGACTGCCAGGGTGCTGACAGTCCTAATTGAAACTAGAAATAACAACAAGTTTCAATTAGGACTGCCAGCACCATGGCAGTCCTCCTTTTGTGTAGGACTGCCAGGGGGTGACAATCCTAATTGAAACTCTCTGTGATAGAGTGTTTCAAAACTCTCATCACAAACTTACAAATAGGACTGCCACCCCCTGGCAGTCCTACATTCAATTAGGACTGCCAGGGGGCCTGGCAGTCCAGAGAGTTTGGGTATGAAACTCTCTTCACAGAGAGTTTTATACAGGACTGCCAACACCATGACAGTCCTTTATTAAGTAAGGACTGCCAGGGACCTGGCAGTCCTAACTTAATGTAGAACTACAGAAAGTCTGGCAGTCCTACTTTACATTAAGACTGCCACAACCCTGACAGTCCTAATGTTGTAAGCCACGACTGTAGCAGCCGAACGGCCACAACGATTTGTCATGTTCTAGGGTTAGGATTTCAAGAAATATGTGAGATCATGTTCGAAAAATTCATTCATGAACCGATTATCTGGAACAGTAGGTTCCTCTTCAATAAGCACGTGATCAACGTCTCTGAGTTGAAGAGTGAGATAAACCTTCCTCTTCCAGACTTGATGATGCTCTCCATCAAACTTTTCTAACTTACAAAAGTCAGTATTGAGGAGTGAAGCATTAAAGTTTTCCATCGTAGGATTATAGCTTTGAGAATTGTTAGTGCCGGGGCACAATTTTTTCATGAAAAACTGAGAAGATAAAACAATTGTAAAAATAATGTTCCAACACAATACTTCTAGGAAGGTTGCGCAAGTTTAACGAAGATCTAAGAAGATCTCGTTACAGCAGCATATGATATTACGAGAATCTAAAAAGATTTTGTAATTTATAGTAGCGAAGAAGATGACAGGCGATTGATGGATAAATATCCTGCTGGGGTGAATGATCACCGTTGCTCAAAGCTATATTCGTCCCACACGAATAGCTTCCAGGAACCAGCAAGTTCGTCGGAGAACTTTGGAACACTTCTGCTCTTCTGACTCCTCGGATCGTACGGACTCCCGTACAAAAGCAACGCTGGTGCAAAGCTTCTCTTCTCTCTCAAGACTTCTGTTTACTTGTGTTAAGAAACACTTGTAAACTTTCGTAACTCTCTGTATATGCCTCTGTGTACCTTACCTGTGAGAGAGAAGAGACCTTTTATAGGCCAGAGTAGCAACTGCCCGATTAGCACAACATTCGGGCACGATCTGAAGCAAGTTGCGCACCTCGCGCACACCCTGCCCCACCCGCGCAACCTGGGACACGCAACATGGCCGCACGCAAGTCTAGCGACGACAAAGTGCGCTAACAAAACGCCACATTATGCCTCATGAGCCCATGAGCCCGCCCATGGAAATAAATTTTCCAAGAACAAAAAGCATGAATGCTTTCAATTGTTTATTTAGCATTTTTTTCATTAGAAAAATATTTCCACATGGCAAATCCATGTGCACCTCCACACCACATGTGCATATCTAAAATAGCATAGTTAATATATAGAGATACAACTCCTTTGGTCTAGCCGATGTGGGACTAAAATTTCTAATACAAAGGCCAAAATCCAATATGATTTACCTTAGTGTTCTAGAAGTTTCAACCCACTCTCATCGGCCATGGTCAGTTGACCAGCTCCATCAATCTTTCTAACCAGACGTCCCCTAATCCTCTCCTTGAGATATCACTAGAACTCTTGGCTGGTTACTAACTTTTGTGGATAGTACTGGTCCTTGAAGGAAGCTCCTAGGATGGTGAGGAGAGGTGACCTGAGTGAACAATCCGAATTACGGAACATTAGGCAAGTGATTGGAATGAACAATATCATCGAGAATGATGATCATGCACACCTTCTTTGGCATAAACCTTCATCAGTTTCTCTCGAATTGATTCACCCGAAGAATCTGGACACGAAACTTCCTCGTGTCCAATACAGCGACACATCAAGAAGAAGGGAAATAAAAAATGGCAACCTTATTTGAATATGCCAGCCTTCTAGTTCAAGTGGTTCAAGTGGTTGTAGTTCAAGAAGAAGGGAAATAAAAAATGGCAACCTTATTTGAATATGCCAGCCTTCTAGTTCAAGTGGTTCAAGTGGTTGTAGTTCAAGTTGTCGGGCCAGAACAAGGAAATTTTGGCGGCATTATCTGAACGTGTCATTTTCCATGCCACCATCAAGAAGGGAATTAAATCTCATTATTTCATTCTCTCACAATAATCGAAACAATTATGATAAACATTGTTGATACGACAAGATTTATACTTCACCATTTGCTTTACAAGAAAGGGAAATATAACCATTTCCAGATAACAAATCAGTACCAACCTTGATGCTTAAAAACAAGTGCATGTATTAGTGGTGAACATTCGGTTTATTAGGTTTCAACCGAAACAATATAGTCAAAATCGAATAAACTAAAATTCTAAAAATCTAAAATCGAAACTGAATCGAAATTAGCCAAAATCGAAACCGAACCGAATAACGGATTCGATTTGGTCGGTTGGATTATGTCTATTGTTTAATGGATCCGGTCAAAAGTTGAGCTCGTGATTCAATTATATTAAAAATTATAAATTTTATACACACATTTGTTGTATATTCAAAATCGCATTCAAAGTTGTGCTTCAAATACATACATAGACATGTTGTTTTCAAAGTATAAATATTTTTAACCGTACAATATGTATATAGTTTAGGATATTTACACAATTTTATAAATTTTATTCGATTTTTGGTTTGGACCCAAATCGAAACCCAAACCGAACAAAAAAAAAATTAGTATTTTCAAAATCAAAACTGATTTATTTTTTTTTTCTTTTCTTTCCAAGCCGAACCGAATCTTATTCGAATAAGTTGGATTGTCCAAAATCAAATAATTCTCACCCCAAGCATAAATCCAGCTACTTAAAGAAATAGTAGTTAACTGTGGCCTATCGCCCACAGGGACAAATTGGGACCATTGGCTCTTAGGACCATTTCTCACGTTCAAGATGGAATCGACCTACGCCTTCAATGAATGAGAGGTCGGTAACCACACATATATAGTTGTCGATGACATTGACGGGAGGTTCCTTTGTTGCCGCCCGGAGCCAACACGTACATAGACCTTTAGCATTTGTATTCTGCACTTGGAATCCCACGTCTGTTTGTATAAAAAAAAGGAATCGGGTGTTGTTGGTTATAAGCTATACTAGTATATATATGCACGTGCATTGCACGTCCTGATTACTATTTGGAAAGAAATTAAATAATAATTTCAGTTGCTTACATTATATTTTTGATTCCTGTACTTATTAACTTTTTTAATTTTTTTTTTGGCTCATATACTATATGCATGCATGCATGCATGCATACCTACTTTGGATACATATTTTATTGCATCCAAACTTAACTTTATTGGATCTTTTTAATTATCCATAAACCTCTGTTAATTTTAATTATTCTTTTTAATTGGTAAATGTATTGAAGGTATTTTTGGAAAGAAAACTTACACGGTGAAGCCAACTTTTAACATTATATAGTAAGAATAGATTAAAAAAATCAATTTTATGGTTTAATTTTTTTCTTCCGAATATATCATTGCATATATGTTTACTATCTAAATTAATTATTTAAATTAATAAGAATAATTAAATAATTATGAAGTTGTTTTTTGGTCTTTAACTAAATAGTCTTAAATACATATATAAAATAATATTATATAATAATAATAATAATAATAATAATAATAATAATAATAATAATAATAATAATAATAATAATAATCAAGGTAATTGTCTTTTAGTCTTCCTAAATAGTACTAGTAAATGTACGTGCTTTGCACATATAATAAGAATATTATTCAATTATAGTCAAATATTTCTTCTAATTTATGTCGTTAAGGTGTGAGGTATTCTTCTTGCTTGGTTGAGTTCGATTTTTTCATGTTAAATATATATATATATATAACAAATTTAAACTTTTTTCAACATTTTTTGACATAAGTTTTTTTAAAAAATAAAATGGACCATGATATACATACGGCTTAGATGCAGTGGCGGACTTTAAATTTTGAGACCCTGAAGCGAACTCTAAAAAATGGTGCCCTCAAAGCCTAATGTTCATGTAAATTTTTTTCATGGACGAAAATACAATAGTATTATCAACACAAAACTTCGAAAATAAAATAAAATATCCAAAATAATATATGTCATAATAAAATTCTAATGAAACTGAAGATGTTTCAAACAAAAAATAAAATTAATATACTAGGCAAATAAATAAATAAGTTAACAATATTTGGGGTAATTCATATGATAATAATAAAAAGGAAAACAAAAAATTGTAACTTATTATATTGTTCAGTTACCTCCAAGAGAACCAAGAAACACACACACACACACACACACACACACACACACAAAGGAGATTGACAACAAGGAAATGGTAGAGGAGATTGAGACAGACGACGAAAGGGTAAAGGAGATTGAGAACGTCATACTCTTAGAGCGAAGGAAGAGAAAAATGATTTGGATAGCTAGTGCACTATTTTTTCTTCTTTATTCTGACTAACCGATTTGTCTCTTGGTATTCTAGTATATGACGTCTAGACAGGACCGGCCCTGGCCCAGGCAGCTAGGGTGACCGTTCAGGGTCCAAAGAGTATGAGGGCCAAAAAAAAAAAAATTTAAATACACACACACACATATAATCTTGTATCTAAAATAGAACTAGTATGTACCATGGTCCTCTTTTGATACAAAACAATTTTAGTGTAGTGGTTGTTATGTTAGACTTGCACATTAGAAGGCTTTGTTTAATTCTTGGTTGTGTAACATTACCTTATATTTCCCTTTTTTTACAATATACATGAGCCCCATTTTGAAAGGTTGTCTAGGGCCCCCATGAACTCAGGGCCGGCTATGCGTTTAAATATCCTATATAAAAAATTATATGATGACTAAAATAATTGGAATGAGTTTGATGAGCCTTTGTTTAGAATTAGACTTAAATACATTAAGTATATATTAAAAAAATTGGTGCCCTCTAAAATTTTGGGTCCGAGACAACCGCCTCATGTGGCTCATATAAAATCCGGACATGCTTAGATGGCTCACTTTTGAGCCGTTTTGAAAAATCATTATATAGTAGAAGATTAATAAAGATTATAATCATTTTAGCCAATATCTTTTAATCTTTCTAATACTAATTTATGAAATACATGCAACGGCCCATGCATATATACTAATATAACTGTAATGTAATGTAATTTCAGTTCGACTACATAAACTCAAATATGAGCTCACAATCTTGTTAGAGACGTGTACAAATTTTTATTTAGGCCACTGATTTTTTTTTAGGCTAATTAAAAAAAATTAAGGGATGAGATGTATTTAATCCAACTACTTTTAATGATCGAAATTTAAAAATCAAGAACTCTTGAGTTCCTTTAGGGTGTGCTTGGTAACAGAGTTTTCACCGATTTTGGTATTTTTGAACCGATCGTTCATGAAAATCTTGTTTGTTAATTTTTTGAGGCACTGGTTTTAGTCGGCTCAGAAAACCCTCCAAAACCGATGTAATATAATTTTGAGTGGTTTTATAAACACCCAAAATCGGATATTTGAAGAATTTTACTATTTTATTCTATTTATATACTCACCAAAAATATACAATTATAATTGCTAATACCTACCCTATTTTTCTTCATCATATGTGTTTCAATTCTACTTCTCCCAAAATATCGCTACTTTTTTCGGTAAGTTCTAAAATCTTTATCTCCTACTTGCAACCAGACATTTCTATTTTTTATATTTATATTATTTTGATCAAATATAGATTCTACATTTGAGTCATGGACTGAGTGGCAGTTCCTACGCTAATGACCGTTTTGTTTATTATGAATATATATGTAATTTATTCCTTAAAAACTTTCTGAATTGCTGGTTAGTGAATTACTAAGAATGGATTGGATTAATTTAAAAGTCGCAACTTTAAACCACAAAATTGGACCTCTCATAATCGGTACTCTAAAAATATCTCATAACTACGATTCCCAAACATACCCTTAGAATTTTTTATGTAATTTCCGATTCGGGTTAAACAGATAACGTGACTTGGACCGAATGTACAGAGCAGCTCTCAAGTTCAGAGTTGGCCAGCTTCATTATTCGATTTTGAACCAAAAATCGAACCGAACCGAACCGAATAAGAGATTCGGTTCGGTTTAAAAAAAATCGGTTCAGTTTGGTTTTGAAAATACTAATTTTTTTTATTTGGTTTCGGTTTTGGTTTCGGTCCAAAACCGAAAACCGAATAAGAAAATTAGTTTATATATATATATATATATATACTAGCATATGTGTACGTGCCTTGCACATATTTTAACATTTTTTAATTAACTTAAGAAGACTCTTTTGGAAGACCAAAGGGTAGGCTACGTAATTACTAAGTTGTCCTTATCAAAATTAATGAACTATTTTAAATTAGTATAGACATGTAAGAGTATTTTTGGAATTCAAAGTTTCACCATCAAGTTTTCCTATTATATGGTAGAATAGATATATAGAGGTATTAATTATATATATAATATATATAAAATAAAAAAAATATATATATATAGATAGAGGTATTAATTTATATATATAATTAATACCTCTCTCTCTCTCTCTCTCTCTCTATATATATATTATATATATATATATATTTTAGTTATATATATACTAACAAAAAAAATACAAATAAACCAAAAAATCGAAATAACCGAAAATTGAACAGATTAATTTGGTTCGGTTCAGTTCGGTTATTGACCAATTCGATTCGGTTTCGGTTTCGCTTATTCGGTTTCGGTCCAATTCGATTTTCGATTATTCGGTCCGGTTGGAACCGAATAAACCGAATACTCACCCTAGTTTAAATATAGAAAGATTGGCTCAGCTCATGAGCTAGCTTGACGTATCCCTATGGGCTTTTCCCCTGGTTGTTGCATGTGCAATAGGCGCTTAAGTCGGACTCGCGTGCAAGTAAGTAGCTTGACTTGCGAAAAAGTTATTGCAGTGTTGGTTTAAAAGAAAAAAAAAAAAAATTGCCCACCTCACATGCCTAATGGATTTTTAACGAGGGTCAGTGTAAGCAAGCTCGAAACTAATGTTCAATTTCTCCCATCTGTAACTACAATTAATGTCACGACTCACGACCTAAGTTAAGAAAACGACATTATTTTTTTTTCTTTTTTCTTTTTTATAGAAAAATGTCTGCAGCACTACAAAGAAAGAAGAAGGGGGGGGGGGGGGGGGGGGGGGGGGAGGGAGGATCCTATTGGCTTTAGTCGTTTCTTGCTAGCATCAGACCCTACCTCCCACCAATGGAGGCCACTACGTCAGTACAGTCTTATTTTTTTAACTGAAAAAGAATAACAAAAATCTGGAGGATCCGATCCTATGTAAGAGTTTGAAAATTAGGATTAGGGTTTGTACATCCATCTTTAATTTGTTTGTGATAATTTTTATGTAAAATAATATATTTTTAAGGAATTAGTTGAAAGAAAACAAATTTAATAAATTTTGGAAGAAAATAAATATATTATATTATATTATATAGAATTTGTTATCATCCATATCCAAATTAGCTATATATACAATTTATTATTTTTTAAAAAATTGTATGATAACAATTTTTTTGTTATCATATCTTATCTTTGTATAAAATTGTTATTTTATCAAATAAATTTTGCTCTTTTATCAAATAAATAGTGATATTAATTTTTGTCCAAATAGTGATATGGAAGTCATTTTGATCCGATACTGAGATTATATTTTGACAAGATAGTGATAAAATTTATTATTTTATCAAATTTATTATCATCCATAATCTTAATAAATTTTATCATATTACGACCAAATTTTATCATATTACAATTGGAAAGTAGTTCCTTTTTTTTTTGCGCCCAAAATTACTTAAGTATTAGTTTTAAACCAGAAGAGATTAAGGTTGTTTGGACGTGTTTGTTTAATGGTTAAATTTTTTAAATGTTAGAATGGTCTTATTTTGCACTTACAAGATAAGCAGTATTATATGCTTCAGATTTGAGTTTACAATTTATCTCTTATAAAGGACATCATTATATAGTGACAAGCAATTTAAAAGATAAAAATAAATACTTAAGTTGTTGGATACAACATTTGTTATAGCACTTATATGCGAAAAAAAAACAACTTCTAACTTTTAAGTATAAGAATATTGTTATCTTCAACTTAATTGTATGTAATGCATTTGATAACCTTACTTCTTTATACACTTAATCAAAATGATTACATTGTATTCTTGTAATATATATTTTATTATCATATTTCTTTACATACATATTATTAAAAATTATGTTTGCATTATACTAGGATTGATACATATGGGAGGAAACTGATCTTTTTTTTTATTTGATGTTGGAGGAAACCAATTAAGTTGATTCTACTGACAAATCTAGTGGGACAAATCTGGTGGACACTTGGCCGAAAAATTAAACATAAGTGCTAGAGAGAGGAAAAAAAAACCTACTAAAAACAAATTATCATTGAAATGGATTATCATGGTGTTAAATTTGACTGCAATAATCAAACATGTTTTGGTCTGAAGTCATATATGTGTAATGATCGTCTTAATTATAAATGTAATTAAAACAAATTAATTTAGTGTTTATATTCTTGGTGTAGTTGTATTTTCTTTATCTATCTCACTTGATAACTTCTACTATAACTTAATTGTATCTTCTCCTAAAGCTTAATTCATACATATACACGGTAATACGATATTTGGTTTAATCAAACTTGTTTTTGCAGTGTACTATATTTGATGTTGGAGGAAACCAACATAATTATATAATTATTCATATTAAATTTAATGAACACTATTTATAATACTTGTATATACACTATTTATAATACTTGGAAAGAGCAAACATCTACTTAAGTTTTCTTCTTCTAAGATAATTACATAATTATTCATATTAAATTTAATGAACAATTTTAATTAGTAAATATAGTTGTGGGCACATTTAAAATTTTTTAAGGTGAAGCCTATTTTTCTTTAATCTGGAAATTGCTGAAATACCCACTTTCGGAGTGGGTGTTTATGAAAAACCCACCAGCAGGGTAGATTTTATGAAACACCCAAAATTATGTATTTCACGTTAATATTCTAAGATTCTCTTTAAATGCTATGTATTTACAAAATTGCCATTTTGATAATACTATAACTACCCCTTGCGCAAATTTGGTCATATATATGTATTTGAATTCACAAACTCAGATTTTGATTGCGATTTTTGTCTTCTTCTTCTTCACGAGAGATCTGAATTCCATTGCTCTCATCTTCAGCAGAGATCGTAAAGATCGTTCGTAGTTCACTGTGCTTTTTTTCAGTCGAACTCATCATCGCTCATCATCATCATCATCATCTTCGTGGAGAGATTTAAAATTTTTTGGCGATTAGGTCAATTGTGGAGAGAAGATCTTCTTCTCTCTTTCTGTAGATCTTAAAACAAGGTGAGGGTTCAGATATGTGGAAATTCATTCATCATCTTCGTAGATCTTGAAATTTTTGCTGAATTTGAATTTGTTATAAAGATTTTTAATTGAGAATGATTAAAGAGATCTTTAATCTGGTTCTTTTGTGTTGATTTGAGCTTGAATAACTCCAGAGAACTTATTTTAATTTTTTTCCTGAAAATATGATTTCAGAAGTGATGCAACCTTTTTCCTGATATTCTCCGTGCGAATATGACGACGAATGATATTCGCCGTGCTAATATGACGGGGAATGGTCATCCTCCGTTCACTTGTCACAGAGAAAGATCATTCTCCGTTCACCTCTCACGGAGAACAATTGTTCTCCATTTTACACATGACGGGTAATAGTCATTCTCCGTTATAGTAGGACGGAGAATGATCATTCTCTGTGAGAAGTAAACGAAGAATCCGTTCACTTGTCACAGAGAAAGATTATTCTCCGTTCACCTCTCACGGAGAACAACCGTTCTCCGTTTTACACATGACGAGGAATAGTCATTCTCTGTTATAGGTGGACGGAGAATGATCATTCTCCGTGAGAAGTAAACGGAGAATCCGTTCACATGTCACAAAGAAAGATCATTTTTCGTTCACCTCTCACGGAAAACAATCGTTCTCCGTTTTATACATGACGGGGAATAGTCATTCTTCGTTATCGGAAGACGAAGAATAATCATTCTCTGTGAGTAGTAAACGGAGAATGATCATTCTCCATTATATTAGAACGACGAATGATCAGAAATGTGTTGTTCTGATTTGTGATCTCTTTTGTTTTTATGTTTTCAAGGGGATGAATTCAAGTTGTTTAGTTAATCTTTGTTTCAAGGGAGACCTACTTTCCTGCGTGTCACTTATGAAAGTACCGTAGAATTTTTAAAGCATCAAGTGTGCGATCGATGGACATCTTTGGGCCACTTTCCTTTTGTTTCAAGTTTTTGCATTCTGATGGGACTGAATTGTACGTTGGCAGTGATTTTTGGCTTCAGTCATTGGTTGGTGGTTTCCACGGTACCCATCACGTGAGCTTTGATCTATTTATGGAGCAAGTATATCCTCCATGTTCTTCATCGACATCTTTTCCTTGTCAAAATATTCTCATGGTACCTTCATCTTTCTCTTGTAGATCTTTGAGTAATGTTCTTCTACTGTAAAGGATAAATGAGTAATAGATTTTTATGAGGGCTCGCTTGAGACAGTAAAGAAGAAAAAATCAGATATGTGACCTGGATCAATTACCGGCTTTGGTCAGATTTTTCTAAATGGTGTTGAAGAAGTTAAGCACGCTGTTAGAAAGGTTTGTTTGAATCTCGTCATCCATTCCATATTTTAAAATCTGAGCCAGGGAGGTACACTGTTTGCTGTAAGAATTACAAGACCCATGCTTGTTTGTGGAGCTTTCATGCTATATCTATTTCAGAAGAAAATCAAAATTTTGAGGTGAAGAGGTATGTGGGAGAACACAATTGTGGAGCTGGCTATATGGATAAAGGTCATCTAGTTGTTCCAGCAAAGTTTGTGAAAAGTTTGGTTAGTGACATTGTTCGGATGGATCCTAAAAAGTCGACAAAATCAGTTGTCGACGAATTCAAGGTTGACTACGGTTTATCTCTTACCTACGGATAGGCATACCACGACATTAGGCTGGTGCAACAAGAAATGTACGGAGATGATGTTAGAGCTTACAATGACTTGTGTTGGTATGTCACAAGGTAAAGGAAACCAATCCTTGCTCCGTTATCGACTTTCAGAAAGATGATACAACAATGAGGTTTCATCGACTTTTTCTTTCATATGGGGCTTGCGTCGAAGGCTTTCAATACTGTCGTCCGATGCTATATTTGGATGCGACTTTCCTTAAAGGGAGGTTTAGAGTCTGTTTGATGGCTGCTACAGCGAGGAACGGTAACCAACAGTTTTACCCTCTTGCCTACGGTATAGTATCAGGCGAAGATAGCAACAATTGGAAATGGTTCCTTAAAAATCTAAGAATTTATTTGCATGTAGTAGACGTATGGTCTTTCTTTTGGATCAACGCACCGGTTTAGTTTCTGAAGTTCCTAAAGTGTTCCCTACTGCTTACCATAGCTATTGCTATCATCATATGACCAGGTGTCTAAATCAGACAGATATATGCAGCTTTTCTGTGCATTCCTCCTTTTTTTAAACGGAGAATGACTATTCTGTTGGCCCATTTGGTCATATGGTCAAACCTGATTTTAATAATTGAATAAACTCTGTCTGGATATACAAAGCTAGTCAGGACATCTCGGACTCTTGAACATGATCAAGAATGGCTATCCACTGAATTCAAGACCGAAGATCTGTTTGCCTACTCGAGTCTGTAATTCTTATGCAATGTATTTTATTTTATTTGAGTCTAGGAATATGTTGTACACCGAGTCGTACTGGCAAATAGGCTACCCTCAAATGAGTTTTAAATGTTTTTTAAAATGACCTCTCAAAAAGGTTTACAAAAAGGTTTTCAAAAAGGTTTTCAAAAATCACCAAAAAGCTTTTTCAAAAATCCTAACTAAATCCTGACTAAACCCTGACAGAACTTGGACCGAGTTCGGCCAGAGTTCGGTTGGTGGCCGTTGTGATTTTGAATCCTTGGAACTTGGTCCTCCTGCAGTTGCGGATTTGACCGAGATTTGCTCATAGAGTTCTGTGAATTCTGCCTGAATTCTGTCAGAAGTCTGCCTTTGAAATTCTATAAATAGAGAAGAATTTCGATCATTTCAACTCACTCATTCACTTTCAATCTTCTCTCTATCTAAAGCTTTCAGTCTTTCAAAGAGTTTTCTAGAGCTTTCAATTTCAGATCCCAAGCCAATTACAATCCTCTAGTCGATTTCCAGTGAGTACGGTCTAGAAGTTTCTGAGAGATTGTAATCAGAAGGCTTGATTGAAGAATACCTCTTCATATTTGAAGTTGGACGAGTTCTTCGTATCAAAGCTCGTTGTAGAAGTTGCAAGGACTTCGTAAGAAAACTTGCGGGTTTTTTTCAATAGTGGATTCAACTGGTAGCAAGAGTTCTACCGACTGGATTAGTCCTCAACAGAAGGATACCAGTATACATCGCTGTCTTTGCGTTTGCTCTCCTAACTCTGTCTTTACTTTATTTCAGTTGTGATTAATATTCTGTGATTGTGCTGCTAACATTTTTTTTAGCATTATTCCGCTGCCAACTCTATTCACCCCCCTCTAGAGTATTACGCTTTACTATTTCGTTCCTACATATTCCCCGTGTAATTCTCACGGGGAATGTCCGTCCGTTATGTGTAGCACGACGAATAACCATTCTCCGTTATTTTTGAATGGAGAATGTCTGTTCTCCGTAATTTTAACACGGAGAATGGTCCCTGTTTTTTTCATCTGCTTGTGTCTTGACTTCCTTCTTTTCTTATTATTTTTGTATAAATGTGGGTATAAACAAGCAGTTAAGGAGATTTATGATCTGAAATGTAGTCAAGTTATGACTTGGATGGATAAACAAAAACTGAACATTGGTCAAATACATTCTTTCCCGGATGTAGATACGGCGAGATTGCTTCTAGTTGTGCGGAGTCATTCAATGCATGGATAAAGGCTGAGAATAAAATACATATTTCAGCACTTATAAACGTTATCCGAGTGAAGTTGATGAAGATGATTTTGGATCGCTACAAGGATGCAATTGATTTCAATAGCAAATTGACTCCATACGGCAAGAATATGCTGAAGCAGCTTACAGATGTATGTAACAGGGTGTCTATCTGCACAACGGCTAATGAAGTGTGGAAGCTACTTGAAGTTACACATGAAGGCACGACTCAAGTCAAAGAATCTAAGGTCAGCAGACTTACTCAAGAGTACGAGGCGTTCAAGATGAAGCCCAACGAAACAGTTACACAAATGTTCGAGAGATTCCTGGATATTGTAATCCTTTGTCCTCCTTAGGCAAAGATTACAGTAACCATGAAAAGATCCGCAAACTCCTGCGAGCACTTACCAAGAACTGGATTCGAAGGCTACTGCAATCATTGAAGGGAACGACCTCACAACTATGTCCCTCGAAGTACTCATAGGTAAACTACTCACTCATGAACTGGAGCTACAAGATTTTGTAGAGCCTGCACCAAAGGAGAAGACGATCGCTCTCAAGGCTCAGCACAGAAAAGCTGCTGAAGGTGACTCAGACAGTAGTGGATCTGACGCTGAAGATCAAGCACTCCTAGCAAGGAAGTTCAAAAGATTCATGAGACATGAGAAGAGTGTCAAAGAGAACAATATCAACAACTGGTATCAAGAAGATGCTGTTTGCTATGGTTGCAAGAAGAAGGGACACATGAAGAAGGATTGTCCCAAAACTCACCATCAAGAAGAAGAGCA
>JANAVB010040014.1:2033040-2168040 GCA_029216955.1 Iris pallida | reverse complement strand
GTCTCTTATAAATAATTAGCAATTATGATAATAATGAAAATTTAAAGACAAAAAAATAAAAAATAATCAACTAACTCTATATCAGGACAGAATGGTATATACAATTTGGGATAACAGATCTGCTCTCTCCAAACACTGGTGCTGTATTTTTATGTGTAAGATGCAACAATGAAATATTTCAAAGTGCAGTAGGACCACACAAAATGAATGTTCTATCTAGTATGTAAGCTGATCAGCAATAATATTTTTTTCCTTGCAAAAAAATGGAAAGTTCCATTCGATTTCACTGACCCTAAAAATATTCTTATGTCACTTTAGGAGGAGCTTCAACAGAACTTTTCTTAGGGGGGTTTATACTTTTATGCGTATAAAACTCTCTTGCAAAAAAAAAAAAAAAGACAAAAAACATGTATTTACTAATTTTGACTGTAATAATTGGTGCAATGATTGAGGTGACTAGTGTAGTATTTACTGTAGCAACTTGTATCATTTATATCAGAATGTAAATGTGTAAAAAACTATGCAAATCCAAACACTAAAAGGGATGGACTTGCTAAAACCAAGTCAATGGATCATGAAGAGAAGAATCCATGGCCGCCAACTAAAAATTCAAAGTCACTTATTAAGTGCCAGTTTGTTGGATTTGCATATTGTTCTTTGTTGAGGTTTCCAAAAACTCCTATTCCATCCTCAAATTTTCCTGTAAATGTAAGCTAAGCAAGCTATGGTTCATGCTCTCTCCTATTATCATCACTTGCTATCATAGCTCACTTGGCAGTGGCCTCTACCAGTGGATCCTTCGTGTTCAATGGATTCCGCGGCGCCGATATCCAGCGTCGACGGCGTCTCGTCGATCGACCCCGGCGGCCCTGCCTGCTCACCAACGACACGAAGCTCGCGATGGGCCACGCCTTCTTCCCCGCGCCCTTCGACTTCGTCAACTCGTCCACCGGCTCCCCCTGTCCTTCTCGACGACCTTCGTGTTCGCCATTGTCCCCAGCGTCGCGGACGTCAAGTCCCACGGACTCGCCTTCGTCGTCTCCCTTCCAAGAATTTCAAGGGCGCTCACCCAGCCAGTACCTAGGCCTCTTCAATCTGACCAGCAACGGAGATCCGACGAACCGTATCCTCGCGGTGGAGCTCGACACGGTGCAGAACATAGAGTACGATGCATCGACGACAACCACGTCGGCATACGTCAACAGCCTCGGTCGGTCAATTCCGCCCGGCGTCCTACGCCGTGGCGGGGAGTCCGCGCGGGGAGAATTCAAGAACCTGAGCCTGACCAGCGGCCAGCCAATGCGGCTGTGGGTGGACTACGACGGGCGGGAGATGCGGCTCGACGTGACTCTGTCGCCGCCGACGTGCCCAAGCCCCCTACTCCCCTCCTGTCCTCGAAGCTCAACCTGTCGTCGTTCCTGGGCGCGGCGGGATGTACGTCGGCTTCTCCGCGGCCAACGGAGGGGTGACCGCGACGAACTACGTGCTGGGGTGGAGCTTCAGCTTGAACGGGAGGCGAAGGAGCTCGACGCCGTCTCGAGCTCCCGTCCCTCCCTCACGTGGAGCGGGCGACAGGCGGCTCCGCATGTGGCGCGTCATGCTGCCCGTCGGCTTCTCGGTGTCCCTGCTGCTGTCGATCATCGTGGTCGGCCTCGCGCTTCTGATTCGGTCGACGGTGAAGTACTCGGAGGTGCGCGGAGGACTGGGAGCTCGAGTACGGGCCTCACAGGATCTCTACAAGGATCTACAGGGCCACCAGGGGGTTCAGGGACGAGAACATGCTCGGCGAGGGGGGCTTCGGCAGCGTCTACAGGGGGGTGCTGCCCGGGTCGAACCTGGAGATCGCGGTGAAGAGGGTGTCGAACGAGTCGAAGCAGGGGATGAAGGAGTTCGTCGCGGAGATCGTGAGCATCGGGCGGGGGTGAGGCACCGCAACCTCGTGCAGCTGCTCGGCTACAGCAGGCGGCGGGGGGGAGCTGCTGCTCGTCTACGACTACATGCCGAACGGGAGCCTCGACCGGTACCTCTTCAACCGGCCCGAGGTGCTGCTCGGGTGGAGCCAGAGGTTCCGGGCGATCAAGGGGATCGCGGCGGGGCTCCTGTACTGCACGAGGAGTGGGAGCAGGTGGTCCTCCACAGGGACATCAAGGCCAGCAACGTGCTGCTGGACGGCGACTTCAACGCCCGCCTCGGGGACTTCGGCCTCGCGAGGCTCTACGACACGGGAGCAACGTACAGGCCACCCACGTCGTCGGGACGGGGCTACATCGCCCGGAGCTGTCGAGGAGGGGGAAGGCGACGGTGAACTCCGACGTGTACGGGTTCGGCGCGTTCGTACTGGAGGTCGCGTGCGGGAGGAGGCCGTACGAGATCAAGCCGTCCGGGGAGGAGATGGACCTCGTGGAGTGGGTGCTGGAGTTTCGAAGCGGGGGGAGATCGTGGAGGCGAGGGACCGGAGGCTCAGGGACGATACGTGGCGGAGGAGGTGGAGCTGGCGCTGAGGCTCGGCCTGCTCTGCTCGCACCGGTGGCGACGTCTCGGCCGAGCATGAGGCAGGTGGTGCAGTACTTGAACGGGGATGTTCCGGTGCCCGGCTTGTCGGAGGAGGATGTGCAGGTCTTCGGCTCCATGAATCCGAACAAGATCAGCGCGTTATGCCGCTCCGTCGCTTGTGATCCCGTGGACGGTGCGCAGTCGTCGGGGGACGAGCTGCCGCTTCCGGAGACAACGCGCTTGTCGGGAGGCCGATGATTGTACAGGAGGGGTGATCGGCGTGATTTACTTCATTATTATCGGCATATGGTGGGATCCTTTGCGCTGTTGATTTGCTTCTGGTGTTGCTAAATGATTTTCCTCCATTTACTGTTAGATCGATGAGTTTTCTTCGTTGCCCTCCATTGTTGTTCCCTTCCTGGTTCCTACACCATTGTAATTGATTTCAATTTTTGTTGATGATATTCTAGGAAGAAACGAACACTAGAGGAAGAAAAAAAAAAATGTGTCCGTGCCGTGTCGGGCACGTATCGAACACTCCACTATCGGACACTAGGACAAAAAAGGAAGGTGTCATGTCCGTGTGTCGTGTTGCATCTGTGTACGGCAACATTGTTGATATGAGGACCACTTACTTTTATTCGCCCAATTTCTCTATGAAGAAAGGCACTAGGAAAGAAACTACCTTAGTTTCCTGTACAGTTAAGGAAAGCATTACAGTACCGAAATCATGGATTTTCTTTCTAATGTTTGCAAACCAATACGTATCTCGACGTGTGGAAAGAGGTTTGGTTATGTTAGAAATATTCAGCCAAAACAAATTTCAATTTCCTTTTCTCGTATTTGGTTCAGAAGAAATTAGGAATGTAAATATTAATTAATTTATTTTTTCAATTTTATTTTTTATTAATTTTATAATATTACTGTTATTTAAATTCAGCAATGGATTCTCGAAGAAATATTTTCCGAAGATAAGAGGAATGTCAACATGTAGACAATATGACCTCGTTTGGTACAATGTAATGTAATCGCAATCGTAATATAATCATCAACTGGAAATTGCTGAGAAAACCCAATTTCGGGATTGGCTTTTATGAAATGCCCACCCGCTGGATAAGTTTTATGAAATACCCAGAATTAAGTATTTTCACGTTAAATATTCCAAGATTCCCTTTTAGATGCCACCCCGCTAGAAACTGCTATTTTTATAATACCGAAACTACCCCTCCGCGCGAATTGGTCATCTATATGTATTTGAATTCAAAAAACTCAGATCTGGATTGCGATTTTCGTCTTCTTCTTCTTCACGGGAAATCTGAATTCCATTGCTCTCATATTCAGCAGAGATCGCAAAGATCGTTCGTAGTTCGGTGTGTTTTTCTTCAGTCGAACTCAGATCATCGCTCGTCATCATCATCACCATCATCATCATCATCATCTTCATCGTGGAGACATTTGAACTCAGATCTTCAATTGTGGAGAGAAGATCTTTCTTCTTCTTTTCCATAAGAATTATCATCGCTTTGAAAGAAGAACGAAACTCTTTATTCCTGAAAAAACTAAATTACACGTTTTAACACTGGAAATGACCATTCTCCGTCTTAATTAGGACGGAGAATGGCATTCTCCGTCTTAATTAGGACGGAGAATGCCATTCTCCGTTTTATTTAAGACGGAGAATGCCATTCTCCGTCCTAATTAACACGGAGAATGACATTCTCCGTTTCCGTCTTAATTAGGACCGAGAAGGCCATTCTCCGTCTTAATTAGGACGGAGAATGGCATTCTCCGTTTTATTTAAGACAGAGAATGGCATTCTCCGTCCTAATTAACACGGAGAATGGCATTCTCCGTGTTTCTAACACGGAGAATGGTCATTCTTCTGCGTTTTAACACTAGAATGACCATTCTCCGTGATAAATTACACGGAGAATGGCATTCTCCGTCCTAATTAAGACGGAGAATGGTCATTCTCCGTTTAATTTAGCACGGAAAATGGCCATTCTCCGTCTTAATTAGGACGGAGAATGCCATTCTCCGTTTTATTTAACACGGAGAATGACATTCTCCGTTTCATTTAACACGGAGAATGGCATTCTCCGTGTTTCTAACACGGAGAATGGTCATTCTCCTGCGTTTTAACACTGGAATGACCATTCTCCGTGTAAATTAAGACGGAGAATGTTATTCTCCGTCCTAATTAAGACGGAGAATGGTCATTCTCCGTGTAAATTAAGACGGAGAATGCCATTCTCCTGCATTTTATGGTTAGCTGAAACTTTGGAGGGCCATAACTTTTGACTGGGAGGTCGAAACGAGGTCCCGTTTGTCGCAAAATGAGCGTATCGTCGAGGAGACTGAAAGTAACAATTTTACAGTTAGACGGCCTTCCGAAATTTTAGATTCGCAAAAAAATGATGTTTGGACCTCCGTTTTAGCACTTTTGTCGTTCGTCCCGGTCTTTCCGAAATTTTTCGACGAGTTTTTGAAGATTTTTGAGGAGAAAACCTAGATTCGAAAGTGAGCAGCGTATGGAAGAAGATGGAGTATTGAAACGTTTTTTTAAGAGCAGTTTTGTGGGTGTTTCCAATAAATTAAAAGGAAGGGCAAAAGGGTCATTTGGAACCCGCTTTGGATAAGTTTATCTAATTCTGGGCACGCGATGAAAGTTTTTTTAGCGGTGGGTTTTACATAAATTTTTTTTTAGTTTTTGGACATTTCATAAATCTTCCCTATAATCAAATTAAAAATATATTTATTAAATATATTACAATTACCATTAGCGAACTAAACAGGGCCTAATTCTCAAACTCATATCTCAATTAACTGATGGGTTCTAGCTGCACTAGGTAGAAAGACTAGTGGCCATTTGTTACTCTTTTTCTTTTCTTTTTTCTTGGATTTGATTTGAGTTTGTTTTTTGTGTTACTTAGGAGGGACTTATCTATTTGCAATTGTGTATTCACCTGAAAAATAACAAAGTAAGAAAACTTGGCAAACTTGCATTTCTAACTATAAATGTATAATGCTGCAATACCATATACTTGATCCTTGAATACGTCGAGTATTATCTATAAAAGTAAGATGATTGTGCAATTATTAGTGTTGTGACTCCACATCTCTATCTACAAGTTCCATGAGCAGGAAGGATGGGAAGGTTCTGATCATCCGGGTTGTCGATTGCTGCAATTAGTATTTTTGAATATATAATGCCTGTTTCTGAGTAGAAACCGACAGTGATGTATGTGTCGGTTGTTGGAGAAGATAATAATAGTATATATATAGGTTTTTTTTCTAAGGGCATCACTATTTTTGTTAGGGGCAACCCTTACTTGGATGCAGTCCAAGGAGGTGTTGATTTTGCTAAGGGGCACCCACATTTGGCTAGGGGGCAGCCAACCCCCCAAATCCTTCATTCCTTCCCATAGCCTATTCTACACTCTCTCTCCACCAAAAGAAAAAAAAAGAGAACTCTCCCTCTCCCTCTCCCAAAACCCTACTTTATTCTCCTTCACCACTCCACTCCCAATTCCTCCACCAAGATTTCTTCAACAAAATTCGTAGATTCGAAGAGATGACACGCAAGTCGAAGCAATCGGAATCTAGGTACGTTCTTCTCTAATTTCTTCAAGAATTTTGTACACTCTATTCAAAATCCTAGAATATTTTTAATTCTCTAAAAAGTTTTGATAAATTAGGTTTATAATCTTTTTATGGTTCATGAAAGAAATTTTCGAACACGACAAACCCACATTTTTTCTTGAAATCCTAACCCTAGAAGACGACAAACGAGCATCTCGTTTTGGCCGTTCGGCTGCAACAGTCGAATTTGAATACAGTAGGACTGTCAGGCCTGTGGCAGTCCTAATGTCATGAGATATGGGGGTGGAAATGGTGGTGGGGGGGGGAGGGGGAGGGTTGGTACTCTATGTTGCTCATATGGAGGGGGGGGTGGGTAACTGCATGATGCTTATATGCGGGGAGAAACTACATGTCCTATACTCTCATGTTTGTAGACTTAATTCACTTATACTTTCATTTACAGTCTCAAAATGTGAAGAAATTGGCCCAGACACTCCGGAGAGGTTGCCAAAATGACACTAGTGTCGCGGTCGCCAACGAGCTTGATCGCATCGATGACGTGGTCGAGTTCCCCTTCATGAATAATAGGGAGTCTCGTTCAAAGACCCGACATGATATGTAGTTGGATGTAGAATGATCATTAGTTGGATGTAATCTGGATGTTTTTGTAAAGATGTTTTTATTGTTTGAAACTTGAAGGATATATTTGTTGTTTGAAAACTTAAGTTGTTGGGCAGACTTTTGAAGGATATGTAGTTGACACTTATGTTGTTTTTTTGAAGTTGGATATTTGTCTGATATGTAGTTATGATTTATGTTGTTATTTATGTACTTGTTGGATATGTAGTTGTTATTTACGTTTGGAAACTTAAGTAGTTGGCCAATTCCTGATATTCTTGATTTAGTATCAGGACTGCCAGCACCCTGGCAGTTCTAATTGAAACCCTCTGTGATGAGAGTTTCAAAATGAAACTCTCTGTCACAAAGAGTTTCAAATAGAACTGCCAGGAGGGTGGTAGTCTTATTTATAACTCTCTGTGATGAGAGTTTGAAACTGAAACTCTCTGTCACAGAGAGTTTTAATTAGGACTGTCATCCTCCTAGCAGTCCTACACAAAAGGAGGACTGCCAGGGTACTGGCAGTCCTAATTGAAACTTCATGTAATTGTTACAGCAAGTTTCAATTAGGACTGCCAGCACCCTGCCAGTCCTACATAATTGAAATAGGACTGCTAGGGGGTGGCAGTCCAATTTATAAAGAAAAAATTTATGAAATACCCAAAAAACGAAAAAGTGCTAAAATGGAGGTCCAAACATCATTTTTTGTGATTTTAAAATTTCGGTAGGCCGACTAACAGAGAAGCGGTTAATCTCTGGCTCTTCGAAGATACGCTCATTTTGCGATAAACCGGACCTCATTTCGACCTCCAGTCAAAAGTTATGGCCCTCCAAAGTTTCAATTGACCATAAAATGCAGGAGAATGACCATTCACCGTATTAGAACACGAAGAATGTTAATTTCGCATGAGGGTAGCCATTCTCCGTGTTAGTAATACGGAGAATGGCATTCTTCCTCTTAATTTACACGGAGAATGGCCATTCTCTGTGTTAGTAACACGAAGAATGGCATTCTTCGTCTTAATTTACACGGAGAATGTCCATTTTCCGTGCTAAATTACACAGAGAATGGCCATTCTTCGTCTTAATTTACACGAAAAATAGCCATTCTTCGTATAATTTAGCACGAAGAATAGTCATTTCAGTGTTAAAACGCAGGAGAATGGCCATTCTCCGTGTTAGAAACACGGAGAATGCCATTCTCCGTGTTAAATAACACAGAGAATAGCCATTTCCAGTGTTAAAATGCAGGAGAATGGCCATTCTCCGTGTTAGAAACACGAAAAATGCCATTCTTCATGTTAAATAACACGGAGAATGCCATTTCCAGTGTTAAAACGTAGGAGAATGACCATTCTCCTTGTTAGAAACACGAAGAATGACATTCTCCATGTTAATTTACACGGAGAATGGCCATTCCAGTGTTAAAACGTAGGAGAATGATTCTCCGTGTAATTTAGTATATAGAATGACATTCTCCGTGCTAAATTATACGAAGAATGGCCATTCAAATGTTAAAACACAGGAGAATGACCATTTATAAAACTCTGTGATGAGAGTTTCAAACTGAATCTCATCACAGAGACTTACAAATAGGACTGCCACTCCCTGGCAGTCCTACATTAAATTAGGACTGCCAGGGTGCTGACAGTCCTAATTGAAACTAGAAATAACAACAAGTTTCAATTAGGACTGCCAGCACCATGGCAGTCCTCCTTTTGTGTAGGACTGCCAGGGGGTGACAATCCTAATTGAAACTCTCTGTGATAGAGTGTTTCAAAACTCTCATCACAAACTTACAAATAGGACTGCCACCCCCTGGCAGTCCTACATTCAATTAGGACTGCCAGGGGGCCTGGCAGTCCAGAGAGTTTGGGTATGAAACTCTCTTCACAGAGAGTTTTATACAGGACTGCCAACACCATGACAGTCCTTTATTAAGTAAGGACTGCCAGGGACCTGGCAGTCCTAACTTAATGTAGAACTACAGAAAGTCTGGCAGTCCTACTTTACATTAAGACTGCCACAACCCTGACAGTCCTAATGTTGTAAGCCACGACTGTAGCAGCCGAACGGCCACAACGATTTGTCATGTTCTAGGGTTAGGATTTCAAGAAATATGTGAGATCATGTTCGAAAAATTCATTCATGAACCGATTATCTGGAACAGTAGGTTCCTCTTCAATAAGCACGTGATCAACGTCTCTGAGTTGAAGAGTGAGATAAACCTTCCTCTTCCAGACTTGATGATGCTCTCCATCAAACTTTTCTAACTTACAAAAGTCAGTATTGAGGAGTGAAGCATTAAAGTTTTCCATCGTAGGATTATAGCTTTGAGAATTGTTAGTGCCGGGGCACAATTTTTTCATGAAAAACTGAGAAGATAAAACAATTGTAAAAATAATGTTCCAACACAATACTTCTAGGAAGGTTGCGCAAGTTTAACGAAGATCTAAGAAGATCTCGTTACAGCAGCATATGATATTACGAGAATCTAAAAAGATTTTGTAATTTATAGTAGCGAAGAAGATGACAGGCGATTGATGGATAAATATCCTGCTGGGGTGAATGATCACCGTTGCTCAAAGCTATATTCGTCCCACACGAATAGCTTCCAGGAACCAGCAAGTTCGTCGGAGAACTTTGGAACACTTCTGCTCTTCTGACTCCTCGGATCGTACGGACTCCCGTACAAAAGCAACGCTGGTGCAAAGCTTCTCTTCTCTCTCAAGACTTCTGTTTACTTGTGTTAAGAAACACTTGTAAACTTTCGTAACTCTCTGTATATGCCTCTGTGTACCTTACCTGTGAGAGAGAAGAGACCTTTTATAGGCCAGAGTAGCAACTGCCCGATTAGCACAACATTCGGGCACGATCTGAAGCAAGTTGCGCACCTCGCGCACACCCTGCCCCACCCGCGCAACCTGGGACACGCAACATGGCCGCACGCAAGTCTAGCGACGACAAAGTGCGCTAACAAAACGCCACATTATGCCTCATGAGCCCATGAGCCCGCCCATGGAAATAAATTTTCCAAGAACAAAAAGCATGAATGCTTTCAATTGTTTATTTAGCATTTTTTTCATTAGAAAAATATTTCCACATGGCAAATCCATGTGCACCTCCACACCACATGTGCATATCTAAAATAGCATAGTTAATATATAGAGATACAACTCCTTTGGTCTAGCCGATGTGGGACTAAAATTTCTAATACAAAGGCCAAAATCCAATATGATTTACCTTAGTGTTCTAGAAGTTTCAACCCACTCTCATCGGCCATGGTCAGTTGACCAGCTCCATCAATCTTTCTAACCAGACGTCCCCTAATCCTCTCCTTGAGATATCACTAGAACTCTTGGCTGGTTACTAACTTTTGTGGATAGTACTGGTCCTTGAAGGAAGCTCCTAGGATGGTGAGGAGAGGTGACCTGAGTGAACAATCCGAATTACGGAACATTAGGCAAGTGATTGGAATGAACAATATCATCGAGAATGATGATCATGCACACCTTCTTTGGCATAAACCTTCATCAGTTTCTCTCGAATTGATTCACCCGAAGAATCTGGACACGAAACTTCCTCGTGTCCAATACAGCGACACATCAAGAAGAAGGGAAATAAAAAATGGCAACCTTATTTGAATATGCCAGCCTTCTAGTTCAAGTGGTTCAAGTGGTTGTAGTTCAAGAAGAAGGGAAATAAAAAATGGCAACCTTATTTGAATATGCCAGCCTTCTAGTTCAAGTGGTTCAAGTGGTTGTAGTTCAAGTTGTCGGGCCAGAACAAGGAAATTTTGGCGGCATTATCTGAACGTGTCATTTTCCATGCCACCATCAAGAAGGGAATTAAATCTCATTATTTCATTCTCTCACAATAATCGAAACAATTATGATAAACATTGTTGATACGACAAGATTTATACTTCACCATTTGCTTTACAAGAAAGGGAAATATAACCATTTCCAGATAACAAATCAGTACCAACCTTGATGCTTAAAAACAAGTGCATGTATTAGTGGTGAACATTCGGTTTATTAGGTTTCAACCGAAACAATATAGTCAAAATCGAATAAACTAAAATTCTAAAAATCTAAAATCGAAACTGAATCGAAATTAGCCAAAATCGAAACCGAACCGAATAACGGATTCGATTTGGTCGGTTGGATTATGTCTATTGTTTAATGGATCCGGTCAAAAGTTGAGCTCGTGATTCAATTATATTAAAAATTATAAATTTTATACACACATTTGTTGTATATTCAAAATCGCATTCAAAGTTGTGCTTCAAATACATACATAGACATGTTGTTTTCAAAGTATAAATATTTTTAACCGTACAATATGTATATAGTTTAGGATATTTACACAATTTTATAAATTTTATTCGATTTTTGGTTTGGACCCAAATCGAAACCCAAACCGAACAAAAAAAAAATTAGTATTTTCAAAATCAAAACTGATTTATTTTTTTTTTCTTTTCTTTCCAAGCCGAACCGAATCTTATTCGAATAAGTTGGATTGTCCAAAATCAAATAATTCTCACCCCAAGCATAAATCCAGCTACTTAAAGAAATAGTAGTTAACTGTGGCCTATCGCCCACAGGGACAAATTGGGACCATTGGCTCTTAGGACCATTTCTCACGTTCAAGATGGAATCGACCTACGCCTTCAATGAATGAGAGGTCGGTAACCACACATATATAGTTGTCGATGACATTGACGGGAGGTTCCTTTGTTGCCGCCCGGAGCCAACACGTACATAGACCTTTAGCATTTGTATTCTGCACTTGGAATCCCACGTCTGTTTGTATAAAAAAAGGAATCGGGTGTTGTTGGTTATAAGCTATACTAGTATATATATGCACGTGCATTGCACGTCCTGATTACTATTTGGAAAGAAATTAAATAATAATTTCAGTTGCTTACATTATATTTTTGATTCCTGTACTTATTAACTTTTTTAATTTTTTTTTTGGCTCATATACTATATGCATGCATGCATGCATGCATACCTACTTTGGATACATATTTTATTGCATCCAAACTTAACTTTATTGGATCTTTTTAATTATCCATAAACCTCTGTTAATTTTAATTATTCTTTTTAATTGGTAAATGTATTGAAGGTATTTTTGGAAAGAAAACTTACACGGTGAAGCCAACTTTTAACATTATATAGTAAGAATAGATTAAAAAAATCAATTTTATGGTTTAATTTTTTTCTTCCGAATATATCATTGCATATATGTTTACTATCTAAATTAATTATTTAAATTAATAAGAATAATTAAATAATTATGAAGTTGTTTTTTGGTCTTTAACTAAATAGTCTTAAATACATATATAAAATAATATTATATAATAATAATAATAATAATAATAATAATAATAATAATAATAATAATAATAATAATAATAATCAAGGTAATTGTCTTTTAGTCTTCCTAAATAGTACTAGTAAATGTACGTGCTTTGCACATATAATAAGAATATTATTCAATTATAGTCAAATATTTCTTCTAATTTATGTCGTTAAGGTGTGAGGTATTCTTCTTGCTTGGTTGAGTTCGATTTTTCATGTTAAATATATATATATATATAACAAATTTAAACTTTTTTCAACATTTTTGACATAAGTTTTTTTAAAAAATAAAATGGACCATGATATACATACGGCTTAGATGCAGTGGCGGACTTTAAATTTTGAGACCCTGAAGCGAACTCTAAAAAATGGTGCCCTCAAAGCCTAATGTTCATGTAAATTTTTTTCATGGACGAAAATACAATAGTATTATCAACACAAAACTTCGAAAATAAAATAAAATATCCAAAATAATATATGTCATAATAAAATTCTAATGAAACTGAAGATGTTTCAAACAAAAAATAAAATTAATATACTAGGCAAATAAATAAATAAGTTAACAATATTTGGGGTAATTCATATGATAATAATAAAAAGGAAAACAAAAAATTGTAACTTATTATATTGTTCAGTTACCTCCAAGAGAACCAAGAAACACACACACACACACACACACACACACACACACAAAGGAGATTGACAACAAGGAAATGGTAGAGGAGATTGAGACAGACGACGAAAGGGTAAAGGAGATTGAGAACGTCATACTCTTAGAGCGAAGGAAGAGAAAAATGATTTGGATAGCTAGTGCACTATTTTTTCTTCTTTATTCTGACTAACCGATTTGTCTCTTGGTATTCTAGTATATGACGTCTAGACAGGACCGGCCCTGGCCCAGGCAGCTAGGGTGACCGTTCAGGGTCCAAAGAGTATGAGGGCCAAAAAAAAAAAAATTTAAATACACACACACACATATAATCTTGTATCTAAAATAGAACTAGTATGTACCATGGTCCTCTTTTGATACAAAACAATTTTAGTGTAGTGGTTGTTATGTTAGACTTGCACATTAGAAGGCTTTGTTTAATTCTTGGTTGTGTAACATTACCTTATATTTCCCTTTTTTTACAATATACATGAGCCCCATTTTGAAAGGTTGTCTAGGGCCCCCATGAACTCAGGGCCGGCTATGCGTTTAAATATCCTATATAAAAAATTATATGATGACTAAAATAATTGGAATGAGTTTGATGAGCCTTTGTTTAGAATTAGACTTAAATACATTAAGTATATATTAAAAAAATTGGTGCCCTCTAAAATTTTGGGTCCGAGACAACCGCCTCATGTGGCTCATATAAAATCCGGACATGCTTAGATGGCTCACTTTTGAGCCGTTTTGAAAAATCATTATATAGTAGAAGATTAATAAAGATTATAATCATTTTAGCCAATATCTTTTAATCTTTCTAATACTAATTTATGAAATACATGCAACGGCCCATGCATATATACTAATATAACTGTAATGTAATGTAATTTCAGTTCGACTACATAAACTCAAATATGAGCTCACAATCTTGTTATGAGACGTGTACAAATTTTTATTTAGGCCACTGATTTTTTTTTAGGCTAATTAAAAAAAATTAAGGGATGAGATGTATTTAATCCAACTACTTTTAATGATCGAAATTTAAAAATCAAGAACTCTTGAGTTCCTTTAGGGTGTGCTTGGTAACAGAGTTTTCACCGATTTTGGTATTTTGAACCGATCGTTCATGAAAATCTTGTTTGTTAATTTTTTTGAGGCACTGGTTTTAGTCGGCTCAGAAACCCTCCAAAACCGATGTAATATAATTTTGAGTGGTTTTATAAACACCCAAAATCGGTATATTTTGAAGAATTTTACTATTTTATTCTATTTATATACTCACCAAAAATATACAATTATAATTGCTAATACCTACCCTATTTTTTCTTCATCATATGTGTTTCAATTCTACTTCTCCCAAAATATCGCTACTTTTTTCGGTAAGTTCTAAAATCTTTATCTCCTACTTGCAACCAGACATTTCTATTATTTTATATATTTATATTATTTTGATCAAATATAGACTTCTACATTTGAGTCATGGACTGAGTGGCAGTTCCTACGCTAATGACCGTTTTGTTTATATATGAATATATATGTAATTTATTCCTTAAAAAACTTTCTGAATTGCTGGTTAGTGAATTACTAAGAATGGATTGGATTAATTTAAAAGTCGCAACTTTAAACCACAAAATTGGACCTCTCATAATCGGTACTCTAAAAATATCTCATAACTACGATTCCCAAACATACCCTTAGAATTTTTTATGTAATTTCCGATTCGGGTTAAACAGATAACGTGACTTGGACCGAATGTACAGAGCAGCTCTCAAGTTCAGAGTTGGCCAGCTTCATTATTCGATTTTGAACCAAAAATCGAACCGAACCGAACCGAATAAGAGATTCGGTTCGGTTTAAAAAAAATCGGTTCAGTTTGGTTTTGAAAATACTAATTTTTTTTATTTGGTTTCGGTTTTGGTTTCGGTCCAAAACCGAAAACCGAATAAGAAAATTAGTTTATATATATATATATATATATACTAGCATATGTGTACGTGCCTTGCACATATTTTAACATTTTTTAATTAACTTAAGAAGACTCTTTTGGAAGACCAAAGGGTAGGCTACGTAATTACTAAGTTGTCCTTATCAAAATTAATGAACTATTTTAAATTAGTATAGACATGTAAGAGTATTTTTGGAATTCAAAAGTTTCACCATCAAGTTTTCCTATTATATGGTAGAATAGATATATAGAGGTATTAATTATATATATATATATATATAAAATAAAAAAAAATATATATATATAGATAGAGGTATTAATTTATATATATAATTAATACCTCTCTCTCTCTCTCTCTCTCTCTATATATATATATATATATATATATATATATATATATATATATATATATATATATATATATATATATATATATATATATATATATATTTAGTTATTATATATACTAACAAAAAAAATACAAATAAACCAAAAAATCGAATAACCGAAAATTGAACAGATTTAATTTGGTTCGGTTCAGTTCGGTTATTGACCAATTCGATTCGGTTTCGGTTTCGCTTATTCGGTTTCGGTCCAATTCGATTTTCGATTATTCGGTCCGGTTGGAACCGAATAAACCGAATACTCACCCCTAGTTTAAATATAGAAAGATTGGCTCAGCTCATGAGCTAGCTTGACTCGTATCCCTATGGGCTTTTCCCCTGGTTGTTGCATGTGCAATAGGCGCTTAAGTCGGACTCGCGTGCAAGTAAGTAGCTTGACTTGCGAAAAAGTTATTGCAGTGTTGGTTAAAAGAAAAAAAAAAAAAAATTGCCCACCTCACATGCCTAATGGATTTTTAACGAGGGTCAGTGTAAGCAAGCTCGAAACTAATGTTCAATTTCTCCCATCTGTAACTACAATTAATGTCACGACTCACGACCTAAGTTAAGAAAACGACATTATTTTTTTTTTCTTTTTTCTTTTTTTATAGAAAAATGTCTGCAGCACTACAAAGAAAGAAGAAGGGGGGGGGGGGGGGGGGGGGGGGGGGAGGGAGGATCCTATTGGCTTTAGTCGTTTCTTGCTAGCATCAGACCCTACCTCCCACCAATGGAGGCCACTACGTCAGTACAGTCTTATTTTTTTAACTGAAAAAGAATAACAAAATCTGGAGGATCCGATCCTATGTAAGAGTTTGAAAATTAGGATTAGGGTTTGTACATCCATCTTTTAATTTGTTTGTGATAATTTTTTATGTAAAATAATATATTTTTAAGGAATTAGTTGAAAGAAAACAAATTTAATAAATTTTGGAAGAAAATAAATATATTATATTATATTATATAGAATTTGTTATCATCCATATCCAAAATTAGCTATCATATACAATTTATTATTTTTTAAAAAATTGTATGATAACAATTTTTTTGTTATCATATATCTTATCTATTTGTATAAAATTTGTTATTTTATCAAATAAATTTTGCTCTTTTATCAAATAAATAGTGATATTAATTTTTGTCCAAATAGTGATATGGAAGTCATTTTGATCCGATACTGAGATTATATTTTGACAAGATAGTGATAAAATTTATTATTTTATCAAATTTATTATCATCCATAATCTTAATAAATTTTATCATATTACGACCAAATTTTATCATATTACAATTGGAAAGTAGTTCCTTTTTTTTTTGCGCCCAAAATTACTTAAGTATTAGTTTTAAACCAGAAGAGATTAAGGTTGTTTGGACGTGTTTTGTTTAATGGTTAAATTTTTTAAATGTTAGAATGGTCTTATTTTGCACTTACAAGATAAGCAGTCTATTATATGCTTCAGATTTGAGTTTACAATTTATCTCTTATAAAGGACATCATTATATAGTGACAAGCAATTTAAAAGATAAAAAATAAATACTTAAGTTGTTGGATACAACATTTGTTATAGCACTTATATGCGAAAAAACAAACAACTTCTAACTTTTAAGTATAAGAATATTGTTATCTTCAACTTAATTGTATGTAATGCATTTTGATAACCTTACTTCTTTATACACTTAATCAAAATGATTACATTGTATTCTTGTAATATATATTTTTATTATCATATTTCTTTACATACATATTTATTAAAAATTATGTTTGCATTATACTAGGATTGATACATATGGGAGGAAACTGATCTTTTTTTTTTTATTTGATGTTGGAGGAAACCAATTAAGTTGATTCTACTGACAAATCTAGTGGGACAAATCTGGTGGACACTTGGCCGAAAAATTAAACATAAGTGCTAGAGAGAGGAAAAAAAAACCTACTAAAAACAAATTATCATTGAAATGGATTATCATGGTGTTAAATTTGACTGCAATAATCAAACATGTTTTGGTCTGAAGTCATATATGTGTAATGATCGTCTTAATTATAAATGTAATTAAAACAAATTAATTTAGTGTTTATATTCTTGGTGTAGTTTGTATTTTTCTTTATCTATCTCACTTGATAACTTCTACTATAACTTAATTGTATCTTCTCCTAAAGCTTAATTCATACATATACACGGTAATACGATATTTGGTTTAATCAAACTTGTTTTTGCAGTGTACTATATTTGATGTTGGAGGAAACCAACATAATTATATAATTATTCATATTAAATTTAATGAACACTATTTATAATACTTGTATATACACTATTTATAATACTTGGAAAGAGCAAACAATCTACTTAAGTTTTCTTCTTCTAAGATAATTACATAATTATTCATATTAAATTTAATGAACAATTTTAATTAGTAAATATAGTTGTGGGCACATTTAAAATTTTTTAAGGTGAAGCCTATTTTTCTTTAATCTGGAAATTGCTGAAATACCCACTTTCGGAGTGGGTGTTTATGAAAAACCCACCAGCAGGGTAGATTTTATGAAACACCCAAAATTATGTATTTTCACGTTAAATATTCTAAGATTCTCTTTAAATGCTATGTATTTACAAAATTGCCATTTTGATAATACTATAACTACCCCTTCGCGCAAATTTGGTCATATATATGTATTTGAATTCACAAACTCAGATTTTGATTGCGATTTTTGTCTTCTTCTTCTTCACGAGAGATCTGAATTCCATTGCTCTCATCTTCAGCAGAGATCGTAAAGATCGTTCGTAGTTCACTGTGCTTTTTTTCAGTCGAACTCAGATCATCGCTCATCATCATCATCATCATCTTCGTGGAGAGATTTAAAATTTTTTGGCGATTAGGTCAATTGTGGAGAGAAGATCTTCTTCTTCTCTTTCTGTAGATCTTAAAACAAGGTGAGGGTTCAGATATGTGGAAATTCATTCATCATCTTCGTAGATCTTGAAATTTTTGCTGAATTTGAATTTGTTATAAAGATTTTTAATTGAGAAGTGATTAAAGAGATCTTTAATCTGGTTCTTTTGTGTTGATTTGAGCTTGAATAACTCCAGAGAACTTCTATTTTAATTTTTTTTCCTGAAAATATGATTTCAGAAGTGATGCAACCTTTTTCCTGATATTCTCCGTGCGAATATGACGACGAATGATATTCGCCGTGCTAATATGACGGGGAATGGTCATCCTCCGTTCACTTGTCACAGAGAAAGATCATTCTCCGTTCACCTCTCACGGAGAACAATTGTTCTCCATTTTACACATGACGGGTAATAGTCATTCTCCGTTATAGTAGGACGGAGAATGATCATTCTCTGTGAGAAGTAAACGAAGAATCCGTTCACTTGTCACAGAGAAAGATTATTCTCCGTTCACCTCTCACGGAGAACAACCGTTCTCCGTTTTACACATGACGAGGAATAGTCATTCTCTGTTATAGGTGGACGGAGAATGATCATTCTCCGTGAGAAGTAAACGGAGAATCCGTTCACATGTCACAAAGAAAGATCATTTTTCGTTCACCTCTCACGGAAAACAATCGTTCTCCGTTTTATACATGACGGGGAATAGTCATTCTTCGTTATCGGAAGACGAAGAATAATCATTCTCTGTGAGTAGTAAACGGAGAATGATCATTCTCCATTATATTAGAACGACGAATGATCAGAAATGTGTTGTTCTGATTTGTGATCTCTTTTGTTTTTATGTTTTCAAGGGGATGAATTCAAGTTGTTTAGTTAATCTTTGTTTCAAGGGAGACCTACTTTCCTGCCGTGTCACTTATGAAAGTACCGTAGAATTTTTAAAGCATCAAGTGTGCGATCGATGGACATCTTTGGGCCACTTTCCTTTTGTTTCAAGTTTTTGCATTCTGATGGGACTGAATTGTACGTTGGCAGTGATTTTTGGCTTCAGTCATTGGTTGGTGGTTTCCACGGTACCCATCACGTGAGCTTTGATCTATTTATGGAGCAAGTATATCCTCCATGTTCTTCATCGACATCTTTTCCTTGTCAAAATATTCTCATGGTACCTTCATCTTTCTCTTGTAGATCTTTGAGTAAATGTTCTTCTACTGTAAAGGATAAATGAGTAATAGATTTTTTATGAGGGCTCGCTTGAGACAGTAAAGAAGAAAAAATCAGATATGTGACCTGGATCAATTACCGGCTTTGGTCAGATTTTTCTAAATGGTGTTGAAGAAGTTAAGCACGCTGTTAGAAAGGTTTGTTTTGAATCTCGTCATCCATTCCATATTTTAAAATCTGAGCCAGGGAGGTACACTGTTTGCTGTAAGAATTACAAGACCCATGCTTGTTTGTGGAGCTTTCATGCTATATCTATTTCAGAAGAAAATCAAAATTTTGAGGTGAAGAGGTATGTGGGAGAACACAATTGTGGAGCTGGCTATATGGATAAAGGTCATCTAGTTGTTCCAGCAAAGTTTGTGAAAAGTTTGGTTAGTGACATTGTTCGGATGGATCCTAAAAAGTCGACAAAATCAGTTGTCGACGAATTCAAGGTTGACTACGGTTTATCTCTTACCTACGGATAGGCATACCACGACATTAGGCTGGTGCAACAAGAAATGTACGGAGATGATGTTAGAGCTTACAATGACTTGTGTTGGTATGTCACAAGGTAAAGGAAACCAATCCTTGCTCCGTTATCGACTTTCAGAAAGATGATACAACAATGAGGTTTCATCGACTTTTTCTTTCATATGGGGCTTGCGTCGAAGGCTTTCAATACTGTCGTCCGATGCTATATTTGGATGCGACTTTCCTTAAAGGGAGGTTTAGAGTCTGTTTGATGGCTGCTACAGCGAGGAACGGTAACCAACAGTTTTACCCTCTTGCCTACGGTATAGTATCAGGCGAAGATAGCAACAATTGGAAATGGTTCCTTAAAAATCTTAAGAATTTATTTGCATGTAGTAGACGTATGGTCTTTCTTTTGGATCAACGCACCGGTTTAGTTTCTGAAGTTCCTAAAGTGTTCCCTACTGCTTACCATAGCTATTGCTATCATCATATGACCAGGTGTCTAAATCAGACAGATATATGCAGCTTTTCTGTGCATTCCTCCTTTTTTTAAAACGGAGAATGACTATTCTGTTGGCCCATTTGGTCATATGGTCAAACCTGATTTTAATAATTGAATAAACTCTGTCTGGATATACAAAGCTAGTCAGGACATCTCGGACTCTTGAACATGATCAAGAATGGCTATCCACTGAATTCAAGACCGAAGATCTGTTTGCCTACTCGAGTCTGTAATTCCTTATGCAATGTATTTTTATTTTATTTGAGTCTAGGAATATGTTGTACACCGAGTCGTACTGGCAAATAGGCTACCCTCAAATGAGTTTTAAATGTTTTTTAAAATGACCTCTCAAAAAGGTTTACAAAAAGGTTTTCAAAAAGGTTTTCAAAAATCACCAAAAAGCTTTTTCAAAAATCCTAACTAAATCCTGACTAAACCCTGACAGAACTTGGACCGAGTTCGGCCAGAGTTCGGTTGGTGGCCGTTGTGATTTTGAATCCTTGGAACTTGGTCCTCCTGCAGTTGCGGATTTGACCGAGATTTGCTCATAGAGTTCTGTCCGAATTCTGCCTGAATTCTGTCAGAAGTCTGCCTTTGAAATTCCTATAAATAGAGAAGAATTTCGATCATTTCAACTCACTCATTCACTTTCAATCTTCTCTCTATCTAAAGCTTTCAGTCTTTCAAAGAGTTTTCTAGAGCTTTCAATTTCAGATCCCAAGCCAATTACAATCCTCTAGTCGATTTTCCAGTGCAGTACGGTCTAGAAGTTTCTGAGAGATTGTAATCAGAAGGCTTGATTGAAGAATACCTCTTCATATTTGAAGTTGGACGAGTTCTTCGTATCAAAGCTCGCGTTGTAGAAGTTGCAAGGACTTCGTAAGAAAACTTGCGGGTTTTTTTCAATAGTGGATTCAACTGGTAGCAAGAGTTCTACCGACTGGATTAGTCCTCAACAGAAGGATACCAGTATACATCGCTGTCTTTGCGTTTGCTCTCCTAACTCTGTCTTTACTTTATTTCAGTTGTGATTAATATTCTGTGATTGTGCTGCTAACATTTTTTTTAGCATTATTCCGCTGCCAACTCTATTCACCCCCCCTCTAGAGTATTACGCTTTACTATTTCGTTCCTACATATTCCCCGTGTAATTCTCACGGGGAATGTCCGTTCTCCGTTATGTGTAGCACGACGAATAACCATTCTCCGTTATTTTTGAATGGAGAATGTCTGTTCTCCGTAATTTTAACACGGAGAATGGTCCCTGTTTTTTTCATCTGCTTGTGTCTTGACTTCCTTCTTTCTTATTATTATTTTTTGTATAAATGTGGGTATAAACAAGCAGTTAAGGAGATTTATGATCTGAAATGTAGTCAAGTTATGACTTGGATGGATAAACAAAAACTGAACATTGGTCAAATACATTCTTTCCCGGATGTAGATACGGCGAGATTGCTTCTAGTTGTGCGGAGTCATTCAATGCATGGATAAAGGCTGAGAATAAAATACATATTTCAGCACTTATAAACGTTATCCGAGTGAAGTTGATGAAGATGATTTTGGATCGCTACAAGGATGCAATTGATTTCAATAGCAAATTGACTCCATACGGCAAGAATATGCTGAAGCAGCTTACAGATGATGGTATGTAACAGGGTGTCTATCTGCACAACGGCTAATGAAGTGTGGAAGCTACTTGAAGTTACACATGAAGGCACGACTCAAGTCAAAGAATCTAAGGTCAGCAGACTTACTCAAGAGTACGAGGCGTTCAAGATGAAGCCCAACGAAACAGTTACACAAATGTTCGAGAGATTCCTGGATATTGTAAATCCTTTGTCCTCCTTAGGCAAAGATTACAGTAACCATGAAAAGATCCGCAAACTCCTGCGAGCACTTACCAAGAACTGGATTCCGAAGGCTACTGCAATCATTGAAGGGAACGACCTCACAACTATGTCCCTCGAAGTACTCATAGGTAAACTACTCACTCATGAACTGGAGCTACAAGATTTTGTAGAGCCTGCACCAAAGGAGAAGACGATCGCTCTCAAGGCTCAGCACAGAAAAGCTGCTGAAGGTGACTCAGACAGTAGTGGATCTGACGCTGAAGATCAAGCACTCCTAGCAAGGAAGTTCAAAAGATTCATGAGACATGAGAAGAGTGTCAAAGAGAACAATATCAACAACTGGTATCAAGAAGATGCTGTTTGCTATGGTTGCAAGAAGAAGGGACACATGAAGAAGGATTGTCCCATAAACTCACCATCAAGCAAGAAGAGCAACAGGTATGAAAAAGGGAACCTGAAGAAATCAATATCTAGAAGATATGCCAATACCAGCATATGGCATGAAAGTGAAGCCAGCGACTCAGAAGACGAACAATCAGAAGACGCTGCAAACGTATGCTTTATGGCATCCGATCAGGTACCTACTGAACCTGTAGTTGATACTTATGATGACTTCACCTTTGAGCAATTAGGAGATGCCTTCAGTGACCTGATGACTGATTACAGGAAACTGCGTAGTAAGTATCAGACCTCTAAGAAGGTACTCAAAGAGTACAAAGGTAAAATAGGTAGACTTACCGACCTACTAGCTGAGGTTAGAAATAATGTTAGTGAGTCTGGTGAGCTTTCTTCAACAAAGCTCTATTACACGAGACTACCAAGTCATTTGAAGAGAAAGACAAGATTATTGACCAACTCAAGGAAGAACTTTCTATAGAGAAGAAAAGTCTTCAATGTGCACAAATCAGAATAGAATCACTCACTTCTGATTATACTAAGATGTATGACACTTCCAAAAAATTGGAAATTAGGTTAGGAAAACAGCCTGAGCCTGCTGCTTCCTTCCCTAACACGTGTCACTTACCGAAAAATCGGAACATTCCCAAGCCAAACACTGTCAGACCTAACCCTATAAAACCTTTACCACAAAAGGTTAAGCCCAAACAAGATTATAGGTATGCTTTCTTCTATACTAGAAAACCTAAACCTACCAACCATGCACACCACTCAGCTTTCAACACTCGACATACACAATGTCATTATTGTGGCCTCATTGGTCATATTTCATCTGTATGTAGAATGAGAAGGCTTGTTGATTTAAATATTTATGCTTGGATACCTAAAGCTAACAATACAGGACCCTACAAGAAATGGGTACCAAAAGTTTTATCTGCAAACTGTTTTGTAAGTAGAACACCCTTCACATGTTAGAAGCAAATGGATCCTCGACAGCGGTTGCTCACGGCATATGACCGGTGACGCTATCCTATTTGCAACACTGTCGAAGAAAAAGAAGGAAGGCTATATATGTCTCCTTCGGTAATAACTTGAAAGGGTATATAATTGGTATCGGTGATGTTGGTAAGTCTCCCTATCCTGTGATTAAGGATATCTGTCTGGTTACCGAGTTGAAACATAATCTACTCAGCATAAGTCATCTAGCTGATCATGGTTATGGCATCAACTTTGGCAAAGACAAATGTACTATAGTTGATAGCTCAACTGGTAGTACTATCTTTGAAGGAATCAGGGAAGACAATATATATGTTTTCTATTTGTTGGAAGAAACTAGCATTTCAGGTAGATGCTTAATGGCCAAGAGTGATGAGAGTCATCTGTGGCATATGAGACTCGGTCACGCTAATATGGATACGATCTCAAGATTATCCACAAAGAAGCTAGTACGCGGTTTACCGGACATTACATTCAAGAAGGACTCGGTATGCAGCCAATGTGAAAAGAACAAAGCTACCAGATCCACTTTCAAGTCAGTAAACGCAGTATGTACTACTAGACCTCTACAATTGCTTCATATGGACTTATTCGGTCCTAGCAAAATTGCTAGCCTCAGAGGTAAACTTTATGCTTTCGTAATTGTAGATGATTTCTCTAGATACACGTGGGTATATTTTTTGACACGCAAGAATGATGCATTATCCGAATTTGTCGCCTTTTGCAAGAAAGTACATAATGAAAAAGGTTACATGATCACTCGCATAAGAAGTGATCATGGAGGCGAATTCGAGAATGCTAATTTTGAGCAATTTTGTGACACACACGGTTTTGTACACGAGTTCTCCTGCCCTAGGACTCCACAACAAAATGGAGTTGTGGAACGTAAGAACAGAACTCTAACTGAAATGGCCAGAGTGATGTTAAACCAGTTTAGCCTACCCAAATATTTCTGGGCTGAAGCTGTCAATACAGCTTATTTTGTACTCAATAGAGTTCTAATTAGACCCAAATCGAAGAAGACTCCATTTGATTTATGGTTTGATAGAATTCCATATGTTTCATACTTTAGAATTTTTTGTTGTAAATGTTTTATTCTTAATACAAAAGAAAATTTGGGAAAATTTGATGAAAAGGCCGATGAAGGTATATTTTTAGGTTATGCGGCCAAGAGCAAAGGATACAGAGTCTTCAACAAAAGAACCATGATCATCGAAGAGTCAATCAACGTCACCTTTGATGAACTAAATCAGATGACGATCGATGACAATGACGAAGATCCAACTATACCAAACTCAACATCAGCTGATCCTCAACCAAGCTCTGCACTAGCTGAACCTCCTAGAGAAGATCCAGGAACCAGCTATCTTCAGAATCTTCCAAAAAGGTTGAAATTTACAGCTGATCATCCAAATGATTTGGTAATTGGTGATATTACCAAAGGAGTAAGTACTCGTACATCCTGTAGAGATATTGTTTCTAGTGTTGCATTTATTTCACAGCTAGAACCCAAAACTATTGATGAAGCATGTAGTAATAGCTTTTGGATAGATGCTATGCAAGAGGAATTAAACCAATTTGAACGGAATCAAGTTTGGGAACTTGTTCCCAGACCTATTGATCATCCGGTCATTGGCACCCGTTGGGTATTCCGAAATAAATTAAATGAGAATGGTTTAGTGACTCGTAATAAGGCTCGACTCGTAGCTCAAGGATACAATCAAGAAGAAGGTATCGACTATGATGAGACTTATGCCCCAGTTGCGAGATTAGAATCCATTCGCATGTTATGTGCATTTGCATGTTTTCATGATTTCAAACTATTTCAAATGGATGTCAAGATTGCTTTTTTAAATGGTTTTATAAAAGAAGAAGTTTTTGTAGCACAACCTCCAGGTTTCACGGATTTCAAAAACCCAGATCATGTTTTCAAGTTGAAGAAAGCCTTATACGGTTTAAAATAAGCCCCTCGTGCTTGGTATGATCGTTTAAGCTCTTTTCTACTTGACAACGGTTTTTTAAAAGGCAAGGTTGACACTACACTGTTTATTAAGTCTTTTAATGGCAAACTTCTTTTAATTCAAATCTATGTTGATGATATTATATTTGGATCTACTGATGAATCTCTGTGTCAAGAATTTTCTAAGTGTATGCAGAATGAGTTTGAGATGAGCATGATGGGAGAGCTGAAATTCTTTCTCGGATTGCAAATCAAACAAACTGATAATGGGACATTTATAAATCAAGCCAAGTATACAAAAGACCTGCTAAAGAAGTTTGATCTGGACAATGTCAAACCTATTGGCACTCCAATGGCAACTTCAACAAAGCTTGATTCAGATGAATAAGGCAAGCCAGTCGACACACGTAAGTATCGAGGAATGATTGGTAGTTTACTTTATTTAACTGCTAGTCGTCCAGATATAATGTTTAGTGTTTGCCTGTGTGCACATTTACAAGCTAACCCAAAGGAATCACATCTGTCCGCAGTTAAGCGTATCTTTCGATACCTTAAGGACACTTCTTCTGTTGGCTTGTGGTATCCCAAAACTAAGTCCTTTGACCTTATTGGTTATTTGGATGCAGATTTTCCTGGATGCAAAGTTGATAGAAAAAGTACCAGTGGCACATGTCATTTCTTAGGAAAGGCTTTAGTCTCATGGTTTAGTAAAAAGCAAAATTCTGTAGCCCTATCAACAACAGAGGCTGAGTACATCGCCGCAGGACGTTGTTGTGCTCAGATTTTGTGGATGAAACAAACCCTAGAAGACTATGATTTATTTTACACATATATTCCCATTTTCTGTGATAACACGAGCACTATTAATTTGACTAAGAATCCAGTATGTCACTCTCGTACTAAACATATCGAGATTCGACATCACTTTCTTAGAGATCATCATCAAAATGGAGATATAAACCTTGTGTACATAGTTACTGAAAATCAACTAGCTGACATCTTCACTAAACCTCTAGCGGAAGATCGTTTCAATTATTTACGTCGAAAATTAGGAATTTTGGACGTCAATAATATTAATAAATTTTATTTTATGATTATATATCATTACGCAAAAACTGTGTTAGAGACAAGCCAATAAAGAGTCTGTCTGTCACCACAACTACGGTTGAAGCGAAGCGGTACTTAAGAGTTCCCCGGTGAACCTCCGCCAGCTGCGACAGTACTCCTACAGCTAATCTGAAACAGTCGCTGTGTAACGACACTTAATCTATAAAATAATATTAATTATGTTAATTGAAGTTGAAATGACTAATCTTTGAATTAAATATTTGAAATGAGATAATAAAAAGAATGGCTAAAATCAACCTTAAAGAACCCTAGGCGAATTCGGCCAGAGCTCTGACCGAATTCGGCCCGAGTTCGGTTGAGGGTGTCAGGTTATATATACAGAACCCGAGCAGCCCTTCTTTTTTATTGCTTCCAAACTATTCACAACAGCAGCAGCAGCCGCGAAGGAGCCCCGAATCCTAGCTTTTCACCACCCTCATTCTTCCATTCCAAGTGGTGAAATCAATCCAAAAGTTGGATTCGTGTGGAGTTCGTCGTTCTCTTCGACATACTTTGATTTCGGGAGGTATAACCCCATCTTTCTCCACTTTTCAATTAGTGCATTTTTATTTCAATTTGCACAAATGGCACCCAAATTCAATCCATCAAAGAGGAAGAAGACTAACCATAGTGAGGAAGGGTCATCTTCGCATTCGCATACGGATTCCCTCTTCTCGTCGGTCCAAACGAGCGATGGTGCGTTCGACGGGTTTTTCTTTCAAACCCTAGACCAAGCCCTACTGTGGTATGGAGACTTCTCCATGAGATCCATATGCACAGGCGCTCCAGTCAAATGGACTGTATTTCCTGATCATCGTTATTTATTTGAGGCATTAGGGTTACATCTTTTTGTTAAAATCTGCTTCCCTATAGCAACTAATGCCATTAGATTATTTTATTGCAATCTCATATTAAACACTTTTGATGTGAGCACTCGTGTTGGAGGTATTGATATCAATTTCAATGATGACCTCTTAGCGGAGATCCTTGGTATCCCTAACGAAGGTGAACCGCTAGTTGACATCACTGAATTTGATTTTCCTGAAGGCACGACACTCGCCAGTTTCAAAGCGGAACTCTGTACACCTGATAGAGTACGCTCTGGAAAGTTCAAGGCTAACAACCTGAACTTGTTTAACTTGAATTGCATCGTATCATCTATTCCACTGTCCTTCCAAAATCCACTTCAAAGGATGATGTGACTTCTCTTGAGCTGTCCGCCATGTACCACATTCTTAAGGGGATTCCATTTTCTGCCCCTAAGACCATGATTCAGATGATGGGTCGTTGTCGTACAAGAGATAGAAATCTCTCTTACGCGGTGATTCTCCCACGCATATTTTAGCGCTTCGATATCGATCTGTCGACTTGTACTCAGGACCCTGAATCCAAGTTTCTTCAGTTATCTCGTCGTAGCATGACTGCTTCAGCTCCACCTCCTACTCCTCCTACTGTACCTCCTCCACCACCTCATCAGTATGCCATGACATTTGAGGGCATACATCAGCATTTATCTGCTTTGCACGTCTCGATGACGGACATGGCTCGCGAGCGTGAGTTCCGCGACGTCACCCGCTATCAGGCGCTTGCAAACTCCTTAGCTGATCTTCGTTTCGTCCAGACTGGTCATTCAGCCGGTTCCATCCCTAGAGATCCAGCTTTCTCCGGTTACCGCTGTGAGGATGAGGCTGTTCATGCCTACTTCCAGCCCGGTAACGCCTATGATTGGTACCGTCCTGACCGTGCTCCACATCGTGATTATGTTGGTGAGTTCTATGCTGGCGCCCCTCCACATCCCTCTGGCGCTGGTACCTCTGGAGCTGGTACTTCAGGACATGCTGGTCGAGCTGCTGATGATGATGATGAGGATGATGATGAGGAGATGTGACTATATGATTTTGAGTAATATTTTATTGTACACTTGGAAATGCTCCGACATTCCAAGTTATTATCAGTACTTTTTATTAGCACTTTTTAGTATGCTTCAGTACTCTTTTCTTTCATGGACATGTTTACTATGCCTTAGTTTATGGCATTCAGTTTATTTCAGCACTATGTTTTAGTTTCAGTTTATGCTAGCACTATTTCTTGTATTGCTTCATTCTTTATAAACTGCCTGTAAAATTACATGCCTGTGATGATTTTATTTTTTCAATACATGCCAGTGATAATTCTCTTTTTATTTCTTTTATATATATTTTCTCACTATTTGTTACTTATGCATTTGATTGCGGGGGAGCTTTATCTTTTGTAATTATTTTGCTAAGTGACAAAGGAGGAGAAAATTAAAGATCTAACATTTTTTTGAGATAATACAGGATATGGACAATTTCTACTTTTTGATGATATTTTGAACAAGCTTAATGTTATATCATTCATAGTTTGTCAATTATCAAAATGAGGGAGATTGTTGGCCCATTTGGTCATATGGTCAAACCTGATTTTAATAATTGAATAAACTCTGTCTGGATATACAAAGCTAGTCGGGACATCTCGGACTCTTGAACATGATCAAGAATGGCTATCCACTGAATTCAAGACCGAAGATCTGTTTGCCTACTCGAGTCTATAATTCCTTATGCAATGTATTTTTATTTTATTTGAGTCTAGAAATATGTTGTACACCGAGTCGTACTGGCAAATAGGCTACCCTCAAATGAGTTCAAAATATTTTTTAAAATGACCTCTCAAAAAGGTTTACAAAAAGGTTTTCAAAAAGGTTTTCAAAAATCACCAAAAAACTTTTTCAAAAACCCTAACTAAACCCTGACTAAACCCTGACAGAACTCGGACCGAGTTCGGCCAGAGTTCGGCCAGAGTTCGGTTGGTGGCCGTTGTAATTTTGAATCCTTGGAACTTGGTCCTCCTGCGGTTGCGGATTTGACCGAGATTTACTCATAGAGTTCTGCCCGAATTCTGCCCGAATTCTGTCAGAAGTCTGCCTTTGAAATTCCTATAAATAGAGAAGGATTTCGATCATTTCAACTCACTCATTCACTTTCAATCTTTTCTCTATCTAAAGCTTTCAGTCTTTCAAAGAGTTTTCTAGAGCTTTCAATTTCAGATCCCAAGCCAATTACAATCCTCTAGTCGATTTGCCAGTGCGGTACGGTCTAGAAGTTTCTGAGAGATTGTAATCAGAAGGCTTGATTGAAGAATACCTCTTCATATTTGAAGTTGGACGAGTTCTTCGTATCAAAGCTCGCGTTGTAGAAGTTGCAAGGACTTCGTAAGAAAACTTGCAGTTTTTTTTTCAATAGTGGATTCAACTGGTAGCAAGAGTTCTACCGACTGGATTAGTCCTCAACAGAGGGATACCAGTATACATCGCTGTCTTTGCGTTTGCTCTCCTAACTCTGTCTTTACTTTATTTCAGTTGTGATTAATATTCTGTGATTGTGCTGCTAACATTTTTTTTAGCATTATTCCGCTGCCAACTCTATTCACCCCCCCTCTAGAGTATTACGCTTTACTATTTCGTTCCTACATATTCCCCGTGTAATTATCATGGGGAATGTCCGTTCTCCGTTATGTGTAGCACGACGAATAACCATTCTACGTTATTTTTGAATGGAGAATGTCTGTTCTCCGTAATTTTAACACGGAGAATGGTCCCTGTTTTTTCATCTGCTTGTGTCTTGACTTCCTTCTTTCTTATTTTTTTTTTGTATAAATGTGGGTATAAACAAGCAGTTAAGGAGATTTATGATCTGAAATGTAGTTAAGTTATGACTTGGATGGATAAACAAAAACTGAACATTGGTCAAATGCATTCTTCCCCGGATGTAGATACGGCGAGATTGCTTCTAGTTGTGCGGAGTCATTCAATGCATGGATAAAGGCTAAGAATAAAATACATATTTCAGCACTTGTAAACGTTATCCGAGTGAAGTTGATGAAGATGATTTTGGATCGCTACAAGGATGCAATTGATTTCAATAGCAAATTGACTCCATACGACAAGAATATGCTGAAGCAGCTTACAGATGATGGTATATCTTATAAGGTATATTGGTCTGGTGATTTTGAGTTTGAGGTGATGGCATATACTTCCTCCCACCTGGTGAATCTTCTTGATTGACATTGTAGTTGTCGTAGATGGAAGGTAAAGGAATTTTCTTGCAGCCATGCAATCCAATGCATCAGATTTGGTTCGGAGAAATCTGTTTACGATTTTGTGGAGCAGTATTGGACATCAGATTTCTACAAGAAGCTATATTCAAGTGCAATTCTGTAGTGCCCCGTCCCGCAAAGTCAATCGGAGGAATCGAAACGCCGACGGCGTTCGGCCTTAGCCTTGCGACGGCTTGCTTGGAGACATCGCTCAGGTGGGGTAGTTTCAGTGAACTCTCCTCATCCTTGCCTTCACATAATAAATCGTGTTTTCAACTTGCACAAGTTAGGCTTGATAATAAAAGCTATGCATCCACATAGCTAAGGGAATAATCCCGACGGGTCAAAATGAGTTAGAACATGGAAAACGTCCCACGGTCGGCTTAGAGTTGATGCACGGCGTGCTTTGAAAATGACACTCGGTCCTTCGTCCCGTGGCTTGGGAGATGGAAAGTTGGTCTTCAGTGCAAAAGCTGAGAGTTAGCCTAAGTCATAGGCGTCGCCCGCACAAATGCTTGCTAAAGCATGCACGGTCCTGTCCCGCAAGGCTTGGCATAGCCTTTGCTCGTCCCTTGGATTAAGTTGTAGGCTTGAGTGAGTTAGGCAAAGTTATGCCGGTCAACCTAAGTAATTCTACGTGTTGTCCCGCTCATTCTGCGGTTGTCAAGATAAATAGTCCCACGACCCCAAGGCCCGTCATATGAAGTATGACTTGGGTGACAGCGTTGCGTCGAGCACGAGTCGGTTTAGAGGCACGAGCCACGGTTGGTTCAGTGGAAAGTTAGCCACGGTCGGTCGATACTTAAGGAAACACGTTATGTTCAAGTTGAGTTGGAAGGCTATGCAGTAGCCGTTCCCTGAGTTCAAAAGAATGTTAAGTCTAAGCGATGGTTATTCGCCGAGAGAAAATATGTCGGGACTGTGGTTCAGTCGCCGAGGCAACCCTGGTTTGGGCTCTGCGAATGAAGTGTGAAAAGTGGAAAGAGTAAAGCAAAGGAACTGTGATAATAATGAGACCATGCATTACGTTAAGTCTAGAAGTTAGCGTAGGCGCGTGGTCATGGACAACTTGTCGACAAGGGCGATGGTTCTTCGGATCGGAAACCTTGGGCCAGGGACCGATCCGGCCTAGGAAGAACAAAATTATAGCCGAGCTGGGTATGAAGCAACCGGTATGTCGGGGACTTGCATCGAGGATCGCAACCGGCGGTGCAAGGGTCCCGAGTACCAGGCTATGTCCACTATGGCTAGTCAATGCCAGTGACCTTTCATATAGATGTGTCGGCACGGGCGGCAATCCGCGTGGGTGCCTTTGGATTGAGTTGAATATGTATGAGTTAAAAAGACACAATATCTGAGCCTAAGATTTGGCTATAACGAAGGCGGCGTGCTTCGGCACGAGATGTGGCATCGAGTGTTAAATTGTTGGCATAGAGTTGCATGAGTTAGGCTTGAGCTGTTGCGAGTTAAGTCGAAAAGGGCCGTAGGGCAAGTTGTGTGAAGTTACGTTGAGTTGTTGGGCTCGGCCTCGAAATATGAGGCATGGCCGCGTTGTCACAACACAAGTGTATGCGAGACTAAGCGAGGAGGCACTGCCTCGGAGATATTGAAGCACGAATCGAGTTCATGGCACAACCGAGTCGTTACGTCCCAGAGTTTGGCAACAAAAGACAAGTATAAGTCGGTGTGTCGACAATACAAGCACGAGAAAGGTCTAGATGCAAGGAAATGGAGTCTTTCGTGTAGTTGCGTCTCTGATTATGGCCGTAAGGTGAACACGACTTGATAGGTTAACGTTGTTGGCACGAGGAGTGGTCTAGAGACAAAGTATGAGTTAACGTTGACATTGCAAGCACGGGATGGTTCCGATACACAAGTTGCGCTAAGGCGCCGGTCCTAAAAACTGATCCTAAGGCAAGAATAGAAAGACAATCGAAAAAGGGTTCACGTTACACAAAGTAAATGAAACGTATAGGTTTTGTATGGGTGGGCGAGAAGCTCACTCCACCAGTACAGTGGTACTGACACCCACACAGTGTTTCATGTGCAGGCACAGGTAGAAGCTCGTGGCGCGGAGCTCGCTTGGATGCGTCGAGGCACGAAGTTCCTTGGCGATTCGAAGCGTGCGGCCGCATGGATTCGAAGACTTATACAGGACATAATGTATGGACATCGCCCTCCAAAGCTTCCGCTGGATTCAAGTATTGTATCGAGAGATGAGAGAGAGCAGAGTGACTTGTAAATGAGAGAAAAGTGAGCACGAGAGACATTGTAATTTGGCCTTGCGCCCACAGATGAAATCTTGTATTCAATATCAATAAAAGAGATTCTTTTGAATGACTTGTGTTCATGTGTTCTTCTTTAATTCCGCTGCTATAAATCAATGTCTCTGCACGGGACTTCTGTGCGACGACCCCGTCGCAGCCGTTGTAATCGGCCGTTATGGAACCCGCCTTGTACGAGCGCAATCTAGGCTCGTGCGGCATCACGCCTTAGCGAGGACGATCGCTCCTACGGGAGCGGGGCGTGACATAGTGGTATCAGAGCACGGCTTTACGTCCTTGGACCGTCGATTGAATTCTTTAACTTTGATGTTTCCGCAAAACTCTGTTGCTTCCGCAAGTTGTTATCGTTGGTGCGCTCTCTCTCAAATGTCCCTCGGCATGTCCATACAATAAGTCTAAATATTTTCGAAAGCTCGTACAAGCGTTCAATCTAATGCATCGGTAGGCCGTTGCCAAATGCGTCGATAGGGCCTTTGTGCCGAACGTTACAAACTTGACTCGATAGAAAGTATGTGCCAATGTTAGCAAAGTCGCACGTGTGCCCGAATAGTCCGACGTCGACCTTAGCAAGTCACGTGCGTGCCTAATTAGTCCAACGTCAACCTTAGCAATTGAGCGTGCAAACTCGGAATATAGTCCGCACAGGAATGGCTAGGCACACGGCCTTTTGGCTAAGTTGTGTTGCGCATCGCGCACCTCGACCCTTGGTGCAAACGAGTCGTGAGCGATATTAAGTATCGTTCGGTCGGGAACGGAGATGCACTTAGAGTGTCTATCGATAGGAACGCTATCGGACTAACGCTTAGGCGTACACGGAAGATTGATTTGGATTTCAAGGAAATAGTGCGAAAGACTTAGTGCGTCGATACGACGCGAGCGACTACGCTAGCGATTCGTCGAACGAATCTGAAGGATGTCTTAGCGAATGACGCGAATGTGATTGAGGACTAGATTGTATGGCTTGAATCCGAGTGGTGTATATGATAGGTTCGGAGAAGAATAAGAATGAGTGTCGACGACTAGTCGAGTGGCTCGAATCCAAGTGGTGTATGGTTCGTCTTGGAAATTGTTCGAGTGAATATTGAGGATTACGAGTATGTCAGCGAGGCGATACGATCGTGCAAAGCCTTAGAACGCGTCACGCTTAGTTGGTCGTGACTTCGAATGTCCCAAACGAGCATCTCGTTCGGACGACTTGCGAATAGGCAACGCGAGTTAGAAAACGATATCGAAATGATTCGGAATAATGAATAAAAATGAATGGTCTTGATCGAGGAAACTTAGAGGATCGCGCGTGCGATATCGGATTGATGCAAATAAAATGTGACTTGAGTTTTGAACACCGATTTTGAAACAAGCTTGAGGAATAGCGATCGAAAATTGATCTTGAATATCGAGGAATTGTGGTGTGTCCAGTTCGAATAATAGCATTAGTCGCACGACTCAAAATTGGTTGCAAAGGAAGATCGTCAGGTTATGCATATCGTCGATGGTATTGAGGCGTATCAAAGATCGATATGCGATAACTCGGTGGTACTTTGACTCGGCGAATGACGATCGTGCAAATGTCATTGTTCTGGTGGATGCTATACTCGGGATATTGAAATGTGTCGAGGAAAAGATAAACGTGGCTCGAGGATTCTTCTAAGTTGAACGAATGACGATCGAACTTGGCTTGGATGAAAACTGGAATGTTTGGATTTGCTTCGTCGATAACCACAATGTTGACGTTCTTGTCTTATGCGAGCGCTACTCCAGCCTCGCACATGCGTCACGCCGATTAGGGCGATCACTCTGCGTGAGCGCTGGTATGGTGATTCATACAGCGGGAGTGGTCGAACTTGCACGGTGCGACAAATTGTGCTTCGACTTGTGGTTTGATGCGAGGATAGGCTCGAGACTGAATTGGTGTGCTTGTCGACTAAACTTGAGGATTGAGTAGGTCCAATCCGCGTATCGAGAATGAATGAGTCTAAACTCAAACAAGAGTTACGCTCCGATGAGAATGATTATTTCGCGGGAGCGTTGCATGGTGATTCATGAACCACCACGGATTATCAGACTCGCATGAGATCGGGGTGCAACGTATTATCGAGCTAGATGACCTCATGATCGAATACATGAATTGGTTAGAATTGGTGATTGAACGGATTTGAATTCTGCGCAACGAACGCATTAATGCGAATAGGTGATCGTGCTCGATGTTTAAAAATCTGAGTGATGCGAGCTTGGGTAGAAAAACCCCGTACTATCGACTTTGGTTTGACCCTAGGATTGGGGTCAGTATTGGCATTATTGTTGGGGAACTATGATTCCAATCCTGACATTGACTTAGCCTCGAAAAGAAATAGCCTAGCGGTTAGGCGAGACGCCCTGTTTCAAGTGTTAGCAATCGGAATGATTGATCTTGAGGATTGGCATGGATGGATAGCGTGAATCATGAATATAGGAAACCCTGCTCACGAGATTCGGCTGACATGCATATATTCAGGGACGCTTGGGTATGTGCACGATGCGACTCGAGTAAGAATGACAAATTTTCTATCATGCGGCTTGGCTGAATACAGGTATTCTGGGGACGCTTGGAATGCATGCACGATCCAGCCAAGTGATACGACGAGTTCAAGCAAGGCTTGAAAGATGGGTGTGTGTCGAGATCTTGAAATCGTGTTAAAGGAAATATTGATAATAGTGCGAGCGTGGCTCAGACTCAAGGAAGCGCATAGGCGTATATCGCTCGACTGCGATAGTCCCGTGTCTAGGTACGACTAAGTCTTGGCCATAGAAATGGTAGGATAGCTTGCCTTCAGGAAAGTCTCGAGGACGAGACTTGTTCTGAGTGGTATATGATGTAGTGCCCCGTCCCGCAAAGTCAATCGGAGGAATCGAAACGCCGACGGCGTTCGGCCTTAGCCTTGCGACGGCTTGCTTGGAGACATCGCTCAGGTGGGGTAGTTTCAGTGAACTCTCCTCATCCTTGCCTTCACATAATAAATCGTGTTTTCAACTTGCACAAGTTAGGCTTGATAATAAAAGCTACGCATCCACATAGCTAAGGGAATAATCCCGACGGGTCAAAATGAGTTAGAACATGGAAAACGTCCCACGGTCGGCTTAGAGTTGATGCACGGCGTGCTTTGAAAATGACACTCGGTCCTTCGTCCCGTGGCTTGGGAGATGGAAAGTTGGTCTTCAGTGCAAAAGCTGAGAGTTAGCCTAAGTCATAGGCGTCGCCCGCACAAATGCTTGCTAAAGCATGCACGATCCTGTCCTGCAAGGCTTGGCATAGCCTTTGCTCGTCCTTTGGGTTAAGTTGTAGGCTTGAGTGAGTTAGGCAAAGTTATGCCGGTCAACCTAAGTAATTCTACGTGCTGTCCCGCTTATTCTGCGGTTGTCAAGATAAATAGTCCCACGACCCCAAGGCCCGTCATATGAAGTATGACTTGGGTGACAGCGTTGCGTCGAGCACGAGTCGGTTTAGAGGCACGAGCCACGGTTGGTTCAGTGGAAAGTTAGCCACGGTCGGTCGATACTTAAGGAAACACGTTATGTTCAAGTTGAGTTGGAAGGCTATGCAGTAGCCGTTCCCTGAGTTCAAAAGAATGTTAAGTCTAAGCGATGGTTATTCGCCGAGAGAAAATATATCGGGACTGTGGTTCAGTCGCCGAGGCAACCCTGGTTTGGGCTCTGCGAATGAAGTGTGAAAAGTGGAAAGAGTAAAGCAAAGGAACTGTGATAATAATGAGACCATGCATTACGTTAAGTCTAGAAGTTAGCGTAGGCGCGTGGTCATAGACAACTTGTCGACAAGGGCGATGGTTCTTCGGATCGGAAACCTTGGGCCAGGGACCGATCCGGCCTAGGAAGAACAAAATTATAGCCGAGCTGGGTATGAAGCAACCGGTATGTCGGGGACTTGCATCGAGGATCGCAACCGGCGGTACAAGGGTCCCGAGTACCAGGCTATGTCCACTATGGCTAGTCAATGCCAGTGACCTTTCATATAGATGTGTCGGCACGGGCGGCAATCCGCGTGGGTGCCTTTGGATTGAGTTGAATATGTATGAGTTAAAAAGACACAATGTCTGAGCCTAAGATTTGGCTATAACGAAGGCGGCGTGCTTCGGCACGAGATGTGGCATCGAGTGTTAAATTGTTGGCATAGAGTTGCATGAGTTAGGCTTGAGCTGTTGCGAGTTAAGTCGAAAAGGGCCGTAGGGCAAGTTGTGTGAAGTTACGTTGAGTTGTTGGGCTCGGCCTCGAAATATGAGGCATGGCCGCGTTGTCACAACACAAGTGTATGCGAGACTAAGCGAGGAGGCACTGCCTCGGAGATATTGAAGCACGAATCGAGTTCATGGCACAACCGAGTCGTTACGTCCCAGAGTTTGGCAACAAAAGACAAGTATAAGTCGGTGTGTCGACAATACAAGCACGAGAAAGGTCTAGATGCAAGGAAATGGAGTCTTTCGTGTAGTTGCGTCTCTGATTATGGCCGTAAGGTGAACACGACTTGATAGGTTAACGTTGTTGGCACGAGGAGTGGTCTAGAGACAAAGTATGAGTTAACGTTGACATTGCAAGCACGGGATGGTTCCGATACACAAGTTGCGCTAAGGCGCCGGTCCTAAAAACTGATCCTAAGGCAAGAATAGAAAGACAATCGAAAAAGGGTTCACGTTACACAAAGTAAATGAAACGTGTAGGTTTTGTATGGGTGGGCGAGAAGCTCACTCCACCAGTACAGTGGTACTAACACCCACACAGTGTTTCATGTGCAGGCACAGGTAGAAGCTCGTGGCGCGGAGCTCGCTTGGATGCGTCGAGGCACGAAGTTCCTTGGCGATTCGAAGCGTGAGGCCGCATGGATTCGAAGACTTATACAGGACATAATGTATGGACATCGCCCTCCAAAGCTTCCGCTGGATTCAAGTATTGTATCGAGAGATGAGAGAGAGCAGAGTGACTTGTAAATGAGAGAAAAGTGAGCACGAGAGACATTGTAATTTGGCCTTGCGCCCACAGATGAAATCTTGTATTCAATATCAATAAAAGAGATTCTTTTGAATGACTTGTGTTCATGTGTTCTTCTTTAATTCCGCTGCTATAAATCAATGTCTTTGCACGGGACTTCTGTGCGACGACCCCGTCGCAGCCGTTGTAATCGGCCGTTATGGAACCCGCCTTGCACGAGCGCAATCTAGGCTCGTGCAGCATCACGCCTTAGCGAGGACGATCGCTCCTACGGGAGCGGGGCGTGACAAATTCGTCCAGTTCCAGATTGTGAAAAACTGTTTGAAAATAATCCCACTAATTTGGTTCTACCTCCTGTTCTGAAACAGGCCCCGGTCGACCAAAGGCGGACCGTTATAAGAGCAAATATGAAAACAAGAGAAAAGAGAAGAGGAAGATGAGGTGCCAGAATTGCTTTGAATTATGTAATCACAATCGTACCACTTGTCCTCTCCCTCCACGTGCTATTACGTGGGTCGAAGGGGCAGCACCCCCTCGTTAATACATATACATATATTCTTTCTTTTATATAATTATTTCTTGAATACATTTCTTACATTTTTGGATATCAATGGTGCTATTTTGAAGTCTGTATATCTACTGTTTCACATTTTTTTGACTGCATAAAGGCCATTCTTCGTAAGATTTACACGGAGAATGGCCATTTTTTGACATTTTAACCCGGAGACTGGACATTCTCCGGCACTTTAACACGACGAATGGTCATTCGCCGTGAGCATTACATGGGGAATGGCCATTCTCCTTTATTTTAACACGGAGAATAGCCATTCTCCGTGAGCTTTACACGGGGAATGGCCATTATCCTGCATTTTAACACGGGGAATGGACGTACTATCCTATATTTTACACGGGAAATGGTCATTTTTCGTGAATTTAACACGAAGAATGATCATTCTCCTGCATTTTAACACGGGAATGGCCATTCTCCGTGATTTTTGAGACATGAAATGACCATTGTCCTGCATTTTATGATGGAGAATGGTCATTCACCGTGATTTTAGGACGACGAATGGCCATTCTCCTGCATTTTAAGACGGGGAATGGCCATTCTCCGTAAGATTTACATGGGGAATGGCCATTCTCCGTAAGATTTACATGGGAATGGCCATTCTTGGATAAAAAAATAAAGATAAATTTGCTCTAAACTGTTATATATATATATTATTTTTTGAATTACATTTATATTGTTGTTTACAATGTCATTGCTAGGTTGGTACATATGGTATTACATGTTCACTTGAAAGCAACATCTTAGCCCATCATCATACTCGTCTTTGTAATCTTCTGGTGAATGACATCGTCTTTTTCTCTCGGGATTTCGAAGAGAGTATTCATCAAGCACTTCATATAAAATGCCGTGTACAAGAGGCAGTTGGCTCCTAGTTGTTGTGGGCATCGTGGAGAACATTTCAGCTCTGTGCTCTCACACTCTATCATCACTGGGCTTTTTTTCCTCATCATCAAAACTTTTCTCCTGACGATAAGCTCTAAGTTCTTTTTCATTAATTTTGCATCATCCTTGCTCTTTTTGTGTGTTTTGCATTAAGGAGTTGTATGTGTCCAATCGTAGGAGCTGAAGTTGAATCTGAGCAGCGTATAGTGTTTGGAGGTACATTAAAGAGGAATGAATAACCACTATATGTCGTCCTCTAAACCCATGATGAAGTCTTCTACATCTTATTTAAAAAATTTATGGGCGCCGAATTTTGCTTCCGTTTGAATGGCAAGCTCCATGGTGGTCTGTTTTCCAAAAACAAAACACAATATCATGAGTAAGTTTTTACGTCATTTTTCATCGGTGTACACATGAATAAGGATTTTCGATTTTGATTCTTACGAATGTGTTGGGCAACATGAATGCAGACCACTTATATTGCACGTCCTGTGAAGTTGGCTGGATGTACGTTCTTGCCAAGTCTTGAATTAATTTTATCTTCTTTATTATTAGGTTGAGTATGCCAGCCTCCATATCTTTATTGTTGAGTATGTCTTGTATTTCTTTTGCAGACATGATGATGGCAACTCCCTTTTCTTCCTCTTTCGAGATATTCATGTATACCGTATCACTGCACATAAATTTAGTTTAGATTAACTTAATAGAGATTCTCAGGATATGATTGTAAAAAAGACTAGAAAGAAAAAGAAAAGGAAAAAAGAGTCATTCGTTGTCCAACTGATACGGAGAATGATCATTACTAGAAAGAAAAAGAAAAGAAAAAAAAGAGTCATTCGTTGTCCAACTGATACGGAGAATGATCATTCGTCGTCCAACTGTTATGGAGAATGATCATTCGTCGTCCAACTGTCACGGAGAATGGTCATTCTCCGTTATGAGTTGGACGGAGATTGGTCGAGTTCAAAATACATACTTTAAATCCATCTTTCTTGGGAATATCCCCTGTAAAGCTTCTTCAGCTCTTCATCCGCAATTTTCTGTAATTTTAACACGGAGAATGGCAATTCTCCGTAATTTTAACACGGAGAATAACCATTCTCCTGCATTTTAACACGGGAAAAGACCATTCTCTGTCATTTTAACATGGAGAATGGCAATTCTCCGTTAATTTAACAAGGAAAATGACAATTCTCCGTAATTTTAACACGGAGAATTACTATTCTCCTGCATTTTGACACGAAAAAAGGCCATCCTCCGTCATTTAACACGGAGAATGGCTATTCTCCTGCATTTTAACACGGAGAATGGTCATTCTCCATGATTTTACCACGGAGAATGGACATTCTCCTGTATTTTAACACGAAGAATGACTATTCTCCTGCATTTTAACACAGGGAAAGGCTATTCTCCGTCATTTTAAAAGGCCATTCTTCGTCATTTTAACACGAAGAATGGCAATTCTTCGTGATTTTAACACGGAGAATGACCATTCTCCTGCAATTCAACAGAATCATGAACATAACCTAAAGTTATACCTTCTTTTTACCCTTCTTTTTTGCTTACCAGCCTTTGGCTTATGTACAACTCTCTTAATTCTCTTCACATCTGTCACGACCCGCTCCCGAATAATCGGACACGAGTCGAACACGCCCAATCTTCGTCTATGGACACGACGAAGTAAGGTGTACAATTCTAAGGAAAGCTCCAAGATACAATATATATAAAACAACACAGCTACTATACACGTTCCCAGAATCACCACAATCCACAAGTTATTGGTATAATATCATCCGAAGACAAATTCGGTAACATGAATAAAATTATACAATCCTGAAATCCTCAATATAATATACAAGATAAACTCTAAACAAATCTAAGAAAAAGTCTAACTATATCTCTGTAATCTAAGTCCATCCTGAAATAGAAACTCCACCATCTTCGGGCTCTGGCCCAAGGTGGTATAACATCATCAAGTAAACCTGCAACGTATCCTATCAGAAAAAGAGCAAAGTACAACCCCGACAAGAAGCACTAAACAATGTAAACTGAAATGCATGAAAAAGAGTCACAATATGAACTATGGTACAAGACAGGAATATGAAACTGTAGTACATGAAAAACGATGAACTATAGTACCAGATCCAGAAATAAAGAACTAGACTATCAGTGTAACATGCAAGTGAAATAACTATCAGAGTATGTGACCGGCTGGGTAAACAATGAACAAGAGTACATGAATAATGGTACGGCTTAGAGTCCCACGTGCACGATGTGAGACCTAAGCTATTAGTCAATCTAGCTAAAATAGGATTGGTCACATATCTGTAGTATTTCCCTACCCCAATGTACAAGTAAAGAACAATGAATGGTGAACAATGATCAATGAACAGTCGTGTGTACAACGTGTCAATATGAGAACATGAAGCAAGACAGAAATACAGAGTAAAGGGATCGAGTCGGTGTACTTCCCTGATGTTGTTGTAGATGCCAAGTCCAAGGTCTAGAGAGAATTTGTGATGAGAAGACACAATGTTTCTAAGAGTATTATTCAAAAACTTAAAACAACCAAAATACTTAATTTATAATCTATGTCTAAATGATCTAATAGCCAGTTCTAAGTTAATACCAATTACCCCCTTAAATCGACCCAACTCATTTTAAACAAAATTAGAAAGTCTAAACTTAAACCTCAATATACCAACAACCACCTCAACCTCAGTAATTCCTTTATTATAAAATCCTCAAACCAACTCCCTGCCTAAAACTTGGACTTAAGCCCACAATTCAATTATTAGCCTAAACACTATTTCAGTTAAACAAGAATTATCTAATGGTTATGTTATTCATTTAGAAAAGTAGTGCATATGTTCATATTTCTAGTAAACCAATTCCAGTCTTCCAATCAATGAGATAAACCTACTAGCCACATAAACCTCAAACCTTCATTATAGTTTATTTAGGGGTTCTCTTAAGCGACTAATACAACATAGTCTAATAGGTAAATAACTAACACAAACAGATGATCTATAATACATTATCCATTTGTTTTAACTGGAAATAAGCTCCTGACATTGTTCATCTCTCAGGGTTGCACACAAGTTCCTCCAGCTTGATTTCAAACCCAAAAGCTAACTTCTTTCTATACTATCATATCTCAATACTTGCATCTAGCCTTAAGTCCCAGTCGGATACACCCAGGCTTATAACTATCCCAGTTTAAACAGTGGCTTAAATCCATGATTTATTGCCCAAAATCCCATATCCACCTATTCTGTGTTCAGCCATCTATCAAAATGAACTTAACTTCCCCTGAAATACCCAACTGGATGATCAAATCTCAATGTCAGTCCTGAACAGGGTTGACAGATAACTGTCCAGACTGATACCATTCAGCCCTGTTCCAAACTGTCATAAACCAGTCCTTAAATAAGGACTGATGCCAATCAGTTTTGACCTAGGGCTAATTCATCCAGTCACAAGGTAATACGCAGGTGTTATGTTCAGTAATGGATACAATTTAGTCCCAAAATGAACCAAACAAACTCACTGTACTCCAAAACCTAAGGATTGTAGGTTCAAAAAAACGAACAGTCGAAAATATGGGATAGTAGGTTCAGAACCTAAGGAAACCAACTCACTGTATTGATACCCACACACGGCCACACTGATCTCCAACCTTACATACACACAAATTCTTCTCCAAACTACACCAGATTAACGTATAAACAAAATATGGGAGAACAAGATACCTGTGCGCTCACGAACAGTCGAAAATGTCCCCAGTGTACAATACTAAAAAGATTGTGTCCAAACCAGTTTTCCTCGGCTGCCATACCATTCATCGAACGAGTAAAGAGCACCAAATAAAAACAGCAACGTGAGCTATACTGATTACTGATCAACCCAGATTTGAAGGGATAATCACAAGTTAAAACAAGGCTCACCAATGTGGACTTCAACCGATCGACATCAAGAAGTAAAGCTTCGAACAAGAACCTATTCAGAATTTCAAAATCAAAAGATGCCGCCCATTGCACTGATCGTTCCCTCCAAATAAATCAAGGTAGAAGAAAGAAATCAATTCAAGCAATTACAACTTACTAATCCGGAGTTGAGGTTGCTAAACTATTAGACGTAGCTATCCGCCATCTCGCCGGCTCAGTCGAACGCCTAATGACGCAGACCAAGAAACTTCGATTGAGAACACTCTGGAATCTCGGATGGAAACAACTCAAGTAAACTCACCGATCTAGGTGGATACCGATCTCCTCACGACCGATTCAAATTGGGAGAGTATCAAAGCTTCACATGGACATTCCATCAAATTCCTGAGCCTCAAACAACAAAGTGCCTAATTAGAATTCTATTTGAAACTCCTGATTGAAAATTCAACAAGAACACAGAAACATTATGGATCATTAGGTTGAATAGAGTCAGTCTTGAACAAGAAGAACTCAGTCTTCACCAACAATAACTTTATTACAGATTTGATATGGAAATTAGTTAGAAGAGTTTTGGGAAATTTAAAAGGTTGTTACAAGGTTGTTACAAATGGAGGGAACTTAAATTTTGAAACCAAATTTAAATTGCTCCTTTTTAATACCTATTAAGAAAATTTGTTTTATTAAGAAAGGTAAATCGATTAAATATTCCCATAAACAACCATAAAATGAAATATGTATAAATTATAAAATCCCAATAAATACAAAAATTCAATAATTCGAAAAAGCGGGGTTACAACATCAGCTCTCTCTTCTCTAACTGGGGTTCCAATTGATGTTGATGATGATGATGATGAAGTGGGAACTGATGATGACGACATGGTGTGAAGATTGCGAATGGAGAGTCACTGACGAGTTTTTGAAGTAAAGTTTGAACATTTTGGAGAAGAAAACCTAGATTCGAAAGTGAGCAGCGTATGGAAGAAGAGGAAGAATCAAAAAAAAAAAAAAAATTGAAGAGTAAGTTTTGTGGGTGTTTTTAGTAAATTAGAAGGGCAAAAAGGTCATTCCGCACCCTTTTCTATATTTTTCGCTAATTCTGGACACGCGATAAAATGTAATTTTGCGGTGGCTTTTTCATAAAACTTTTGCCGTTTTTGGACATTTGATAAATTTTCTCTTTCTTAATATATAGATTGGAAGAATTTATGGGAACTGATAAAAGAACTAATAAATGTTAGAACAAGAACAAATTATCATTGCAATGTGTCTATCATGTATTGTTTGATGCCAAATGCAAACAATACTGCATCCTCATACAAGAATAAGAACAAATTATTATCAATAATAACAATCTCAGATTTGATTGCATCAGTTTGATTTTGATGTAATTGCAATGGTTTTATGCCATACTAATATTAGTACAAGAACATATTACCATTGATCATCACAATATTTGACACACATATTTATTGGAATGATTATAACTTGAGGCAAATGTGTAATTTTGAGATAAAGCCAAAAGTCCTAAAACAAAAGTAGGCATTAGATCTTCAGTATCTTGAAAACAACTCTATAGAATTTTAGTGGACCAATAATAGAGAACAATTCAAACTTTCTGCCCATAATATTCTCCATAACTTGTGGTACCTAAATTGGATTTGGTGATCTTTCACACTTTTAAGTCTTCTTTTCTAAGGGCCCGCTCGAGATCTACCTTTGAAAAGACAGCAGTTTTGTGAAATGAAGTTATGATAAACAAAATTTGTGTGTTTGAGATTTTGTTTCAGAAACTATATTTTGTAAATAGAACTAAAATACCTTCATAATATAGGTGGTATCCCACTATATTTTAGTTTTGAAGGAAAAAGGCTAGTTGTTATTTTTGCAATTTTAATTTCGTAAATAGAATTGGACTCCTTATTCATAACAATTGTGAAAAAAAGGGAAGAGAGAAACATGACATATTTCAATTTCAATTCCGAAGCTGCTTTCAAATCATTAGTGTTTTTTTTTTGAGACTTGGTCGTGTGATTTTATTACCAGTAAAAAGGAAGGAGGAAAAAAAAGACCATACAAACATAGCGGACAATGACCTTCACCAAATTCTGACCACGCAAACAACTTATGTTGTGCTTAATTGGACTTTTTTTCCCCATAAAAATTATTTCTATCATAAATTTTCCACCCATTGTAATATTTGATGGCTTATTTTTCCATATAATTATTTTTCCAAAAATAATTAAGTTTTCCATAAGAAAATTTTAAAATTATATGAAATATTTTTCCTGGTAAAATAATTCCAAAGAATTATTTTATTTTTCACATATTTTTCATCATCTTGCAATCGAACGCACACGTCCTTCTATTGCAAATTATAAAGTGAGTATCAAATTTCCTTCTTTCCAAAGAACTAGGTATTTCAAATTTGACAAATTAAATAGAAGGCACAGAAGTGAAATCCATTCGTCAGGATGCATATGAAGATAATGCCTGTACACAATTAGAAAGCTAGTCCACATCCCTATTTTTCACACCTAATTCTTATCCGCTGTTGAATCTTGTGAAACAGAAGTAAATACTTAAAAATTTATGACGTACATTCCTCTGACCATTAGTACATGAAGAGTAATTATGGTGGAGTTTGATATTTAAGCTCAACTATACCAGTCAAGAAAAAGAATAGAGAATGTAAGGACAAATAAGAATAGCAAAAGAAAAGTTCTGCTACTGCTGTTGCGCCGAATTGCCTGGGACAGCTCCTTGTTGCCTAGTTCCACATTATTTGTAGCTTCCACTGCCTGAAATGGACGGTCATCAATTGATTAAAGTCACAATTGAAGTTGTGGAATTTAAGCCAACAAGAAGCAAATTAATAATGCAGGAACCACTACGCAAAGAAGAGAGATCCATAACGAAAACATGCTACAAAGAACTAAATGATGAATATTTCAATTCTCACCAAGTTATTGCATCAGCGCAGTCACACACTTTTTAAGTTTGAATTTGATTTATCTAAAGAAGTCGGTAGAACTAGAGGAAGGCCTAAACTAACTTTGATCAAGATTCTAAAGGACATGGTAGTTGCTAAGGGTACGGAGGACATGGCCCTTAAAAAAGCATAAAGGATCCAAATAGAATACACCAAAATTATGCGACAAAGACTTGTTGGGACATTCATGATCTAGTACCATATTGCTTGTTTGGATATTCAGGACCAATTACCAGCATTCTCATGGACAGGAAGGAACAGATATAGTTACTTACTGTTACAATAAACTCCATTATAAAGCCTTTCAAGGATGGTGAAACATCCGACTAAAAAATGCATATCAACAAGATACAAGGATCCTGACCTGCTCATACAAATACTCAATCTGCTGAGCCTGTTGCAGAACGTGCGTCGACATTAGATGATTCAATGCTGACATCTCCACCATCTTAGTTTCTGTTTCTTGAACAGCATCTAGGAGGCTAGTCAACTCAACCTGATGAGTGGTGAATTTCAGTACAAAGTACTTCCTGGAGTTTTATGTATGTTAACTTAGATTTTTCTTGTATGTAGAGATTGAAACCTGAAGAGCCCGAGTCTCGTCATCCAAAAGTTGATCCTGAAGTCTTACAGACCCAGAACTCGAAGGAAGTTCCAGGTCTCCCACCTCTGCAAAATCAGATTTTGAAGCTTCCACAGATTTTACATCACCTACTCTGGGCATCTTTCTCCTTGGCATTGCTCTATTAACAGCATCCTGAAACCTTATAGATCTCAGTTTGTCAAACTGAGCAGTGACAGTGTGCAGCCGCTCACTCAGAATTAGAACCTGCACTTAGTTCAAATAATGACAAGTAAAAAAAAAAAAGAATGAGGATGGAAAATAGTTGAATACTGAAGTTTACTATCGAAATGATATCACCTAAAGTTAAAGATGACAGAGTAAGCTCAAAATAGACACCAATAATCCTGCATTTGCTAGATGAATGAAGAGCAGCAACTCATGGAGGAAAATGGTTCCAGAGTCGTAATTAGTTTCTTACAAGGTATGAAACGAACAATGACTAAAATGTTAAAGAACTACATCAAACAACTCACCTTGGAACACTTTTCAAAGGACAACTATTCATTCTTCACTATTAAGTGAAAGAATGAGATGAAGTAAAATTAAGGGTCTCTATCATGTACCAGTGCAGGATAATTGAAACAACACAGTAAGAGATTAACAATGTGACAGAACTACGTTACCATTACCAAAAACCTAGAAGAAAATGCCTTCAATTTTTGTTTCTTTCAAAGTTTGTCATTAACACCATGCATAATACCAGTTACTGAAAGAACAGATGTAATCCATGACAACTCCAAATAACATCCAAAGTTTCCGTTCTTTGTTAATACTTAAGAAAATAGAGTACAGTGGCAAAGCAAATCCAAATCAATTAGTTTTGCTAGCCATCTAAAACAAGTTTCATGGGTAACATATAAAGCACAGAGGAAAAAGCATATCCAAATGAAGTTGTGTTTTAGCCATCTAAAACAAGTTTCAAAGGTAACATATTTAAATTGCCATGCACAATAGTCAATAGTAACATACCACACCATGTCTGTGAGCTACAACATCTGCAGAAGTGTCCCGCATATGAAGCCACCTCGTCGAACTTCCATTCTTCTCTTCATCATATATCCTATTTTTGAGAATATCAATCTGGTCCTTGCATGTTTTAACAAAAATACTAACCTGAAGAAAAAGCATGTTAGAGACATGAAAGGTATGCCAACCAGGAATATCATCTATGGAATTCATTTGCAGGATAAAATATTAAACTAAATTACATGTACTGCATGATCTACTCAGGGATTGCACGAGTTATTCCCGTGATAACATGATTTGTAAAAGCCCAGAAGCAATAGATTATCCATTAAGTCTACACTACTTATGTCCTTTATTTACTTCACAGATTACATATCAAATTGTTGGATAATCTGTTGTTTGTGATTTCTTCCAAGTTGACTGCTAAGCACTAACTTCCTTCATGTCATTTCAGTCCACCTAATTGCATGCTATGTCATCTCTGTTCACGTTCCTAAGGGATGTTCCCTTTATTTCTGAAATCCAGATCTAAACATACCCCTTCAAGCACAACATATATTAGAAGGCTTGAAAAAGGAAGGTCTACCATGTCGGAAAGGCATGTTGGCCTACCCCTCTATGTCAAAATTGCAGGTGCCACCATCAAATTAAGAACTTAAACAATACCACGACCAACCCAACTTCAATAAGTCCAAAGCCAAGGTCCACGCCACACACACACACACACATATCGTATAAATGTTAAAAGAAGTTGTAGAAAGCCAAACAAATGGAAAGTATAAATAAGCATACATAGAAATCATACTAGTCTGCTGATTGTCTCAGGATTTCAAATTTATTTTCAAGACTAGCCTTTTGGCACATGTTATGTAAGTTTGTCTTCAACATATGACTTCAATTTTTTTCCCAATACAATCTACACCGTGCCTGTGGAAAACTAACATTTATAAGGGCATCAATGTGAAACTACTTCCCCTTCTATATGTGTGTTTGAAAGTTGCATGTAAAGAATAACTTAAGGTACCATTTGGATATTGGAATTGGAAAACGGGAGGGGGGTGTGTGGATTTAGGATCTATTCCTGCCAAATAGTATTTTGTCACCGCAGGAGTAATAAATCCACGATAACATGTTATATCTTCCTAATTACTTGATGTTTTCTTCTTTTGGCTAATTTCTAAATTGCTGGAAGAGTGGAACTTGGAATTAGAGCTAGTAATTCATTGGACTTGGAAAGAATGGACACTCCAAAAAGGTGCCTTGTCAATGTCGTTATGGGAAGTTGCTCACAGTTTTTTTATCCTACAGAAACTTCAGGTGGCTATATTCAGATTCAACGAAAAAACATGTATTCAGTTTTCTTGAAAAGAGCACACACATATTGAAAATTGTTATAATGATGATTAACTACAGATATACACAACATTCACATGATCATCCACTAGAAAACCAAGAAAACCTGGAGACTAATACTGGCCATTATTTGCACCCTACAAAATAGCCAGGCTACATTTGATGTTTTCATGTAGAAAATTTGGGAATATTTATATATATATATACATATTCTCTTGTTATTTGGTAGCACTCTTCAAAAGTTGCTATAACATTATATATAGAATAGCAGTATAATGAAGCATAAAATTTAGGGGAAGTATGATATTGTAGACCATGATTTAAGGCACTTCAGATTTTTACATCTTTCCAAACATCTTACTTAACTCATAACATTTAACTCTTGTTGAAGATCACAAAATATTACAAATACAGTACTCAGCCTGTACAAGCAAACCAGCAACCCCGACACTTTAAAATTCAAGATTCTTGCTCAGTAGGACAGAAATAATAGTTGCCAGTTGTCAAATATACTCCATCTTAACAAGGGTTCTTGGACTATACAAAGTAGATGCAAATTGTTGATAGAAATCTAAAGTGAATGGTTCAACACAAGAAGCTCAAAGTGACTGAAACTCCACATCAATTACAAGGGTGAGCACGAAATCTGCCTCCATGACCCCAACTTGTCTTATTAGTAGGGTAACATCCAAAATCATGGCTGCCGCTGAGATAGCTTACCTGATTGATACAAAAGGAAGCAAAGTGGCCTGAAGATTGTGGAGTCAGATGATTTATAAGGCTTTACACGCCAGTCTAATGCCAAATTTACTTGATCAAATTGATATAGTTTTAGGGAAGCTTGAATACAATTGCAGGAAATTTTATTGGAAGAAAGAAACTTTATATAAATAGGCGGAGGAGAAAGGAATTTGTAAATATTGGAATCCACGAAAGATTCCGCCAGTCGGTCTAGCAGAATTCAACTTGCTTGAATTCGACTATGTGCATGCACAGATTCCCCTCGTTCATGCATTCAATTTTAGAAACTGCTTGAACACTGTCAGACCGACTGAGGAAATGTTTTGTGGGTTCGAATATTTACAAACTCCTCCGCCTATTTCTATAAAGTTTCTTTCGCTATATAAAATTCTCTAATTCATTTGAGCTTGAATTACGATGATGCATGTTCAAGCTCGAGTTATGCATTTTCAAATAAAACAAGCTCAAGGTTGAAAGAAACTTAGTAAAACTGTTTGAGTTATCATAATGAGTTATTTTTTGTTAACCTTATTTAAGCTTTCCACGTACAAAAAAGCGAATCAAGACTATGAATTTCGAACATATTTTATGCAAGTTCTTTCAAAAATATTGTTGATGCTTACCTATGCTTGTTATGTATAATTATTCATCAAGCTTCATGTCCACAATTGGTACAGTAGGACTCCCACTAAACCTCACCGACCCAAACAAGAAAGAAAGAAAGAAAGAAAAAGCACATAAAAGAGGCTGTTTGAGGATGGGCGATGCTAGACAAATATGGGCACGGATATGGATAAGGACACGGCATGGATTCGTGATACTGAAATTTCCAAATATGTACATAGTCCCCTATGTTACATGAATACGGACACACTTGTGTGCGTGTTGTCGGGGTGGGGGTGGTGCATGTTTATCTACAAAAAAGACAAAAAAAGTCCCCTATGTTACATGAATACGGACACACTTGTGTGCGTGTTGTCGGGGGTGGGGGTGGTGCATGTTTATCTACAAAAAAGACAAACGTGCAGTCACATGCTTACTTGCACTAATTTCCTACATCAGGTTGTCTTTTATTTTTCTAGATAAGCAGAATGCTCCTAATGTTTCATGTAATCTAGCACAAGACGAGAAAAGTGGAGGCTCAGAAGATTTCATGAGCAAGACTTTTAAGGAAAAAGTTATCAACTTAATGCCTCTGTGTTTGTACATATGTCATCAAGGCTTGGTAACTATGAATCGGAATAGCATGCATTGATGTAATCCATGGCAGTATGGAACTGACAAAATGGAATTGCATTTCAATTCCATGCGTTTGACTGACGAAAATGGGACATACGACTAGCGAATGTTTATATACAAGAAGACATAAATGTCTCCTTGCACCCCCATGCTTACTTGCGCTAATTCCTATATCATCTTGTTCGTTATGTTTCTATATAAGCAGAAAACTCTTAATGTTTCATGTAATCTAGCACAAGGCAAGGAAAGTGGAGGCTCAAAAAACTTAAATTCTCAAGAAGCAAAATTTTCATAAGATTTCATGAGCAAGACTTTTAAGAAAAAAGTTAACCAACTTAATGAAAGATAAGCTTTGTACATGTGTCGTTAGGGCTTGTTGGTAACTGTGAATCGGAATAGCATGAGTCGACGGAATCCATGGCACTGATGTAAATGGAATTACAATGCGTTTGGTTGGCATAAGCGAGTCTATTCAAATTCTTTCAATGTTTTTGGTTAGACTGAATAATCTCATCTTTTAAAAAATTAAATTTCAGAGGTGAAGTGGACTCCCAAACATTAATAGGAAAACAGAACTCTATCAGTATAGTCACCTTTTAGATTTAATAGGTGAAGTTACCTCCTGAACATCAATGAATAAACTGCATCGATAGGGTCAACTTTTAGTTTTAAGAGATGAAGTTGCTTTAATCACATGATACTCATGCAAGAGGATACTAAGTCATGGAATTGGATTCAGACATTGACTTAAATGGATTCCGTCCATCAATTTTTGTTTATAACAAGCGGAGTCCCCACTACTAAAAGACGTGTGATTCCCCGCTCTCAAAATACGGCGAGCCAAGTACGTAACAAACATTCCAGGCTATGCGCCGTACAAATACACCGGTATCAGTAATCGTGACTGTCGCATGTAAAGTTCTATGATAGGTTACCGGAAATGCTAAACTAATACATTCTAGGTAAACTTCACAATTCATGCAACAGTGTTCTAAATGGCGGTTGAGGCGGCCGCCTAGGCGGTGTCTCTCTGCACCGCTTTTGCGGTAGGCGGTGGAGTAGACGGCCAACGGAGGTTTGGCGACGTAGGCGGAGGTGAGGCGGCGTAGGCGGGCACCTAGGTAGAGCAATACCTAATAAGATGTTTTGGCCAAAAGGTGTTGCAGGAATTATGAGCCTATGGTCACTTTTATAAAACTAAAACTTTATAAATCTTCGTTCTACAACTTAGTTATGCATGGAACACCCTTAAAATATACATATTATGCAAAAAACAGTGGTAAAATAGTAAAAAAAATCCAAAATGTATCAACCGCCTAGGTGACGCCTAGGCAGTGCCTAGACGAAAGGCGGACTCTCTCTACCGCGCACCCGCCTACCGCCGTTTAATCTTGTCATGCAAACTAAACAAAGTTACCGATTCATGGAATTCCATTTTTTTAAACTTTACCTCATAATAACCAAACTTAACACTATTTAGTAGTTACTATAAGTTTTGCACAATTAGGCCGTGACATGATGTCATTTCTTGTTGCTCTTTGCTTAATGCATCAGAAATATGAACGCAATTCCTTGTAGCAAATTGTATCATCTTACCCCTTCATGTGGACTCATATTTCTATCCTAGAAAATTTGGAGCTTGCTCGTAGGTTGCATGACTCTTAATCTACACGAGAGAAAAGGTAGGTCTACCTACCGGACAACATGCTTCTAGTTTTCACAAAAGAACACTATCTTGCTCATTAGCTACCTTGCCTAGGAAGTGGAACCAAGACAGAAGAATGATGTTGATATTTGTTGTAAACATGAGCATTTTGATATTCTACTTATGTTGTTTGATGACCTCGCCTATAGAAGAATGATGATGTTGATATTTGTTGTAAACATGAGCATTTTGATATTCTTATATTCTTTTATAGAATGGATATAAAAAACCGTAGACTTGATCTTGGTTTAGGTGTTTGAAAAAGCATCTATTATTTCTTCTCCAAATTGGGCGAATTCCCAAAATAAAGTTCCACTCCCTGAAAATGAAAATATATTATTTGCTACAAAATCCATATGGAGGCATAGAGATGTTGAATGCGGCAAAACCGTATAATTTCAAGCGAATCATAGAAGCAAATTATATACAGCCACAATCAGAAATTATATAAGAATGTTGCATAAACAAACAAACATTATAAACTTGAGGCAGACAAAGATCAGTACTTCCTACTATTTTGTTTACTGATTAAAGGAGACATTTATATCATAAGCAATATCAGTTACTTAGAACTTAATTATCTGACACAAAAGGGGATGAGCCCAAGCATATTCAGTTTCAGAACTATACTCCTAAGGAACATTTTATTCATTTCTTGTTTTCAATTGGGATGAAAAAGAGCGACTCCGCCTACAAGGGGCACATGATTTTGGGGCACATGATTTGGTGGTCTATGTAGACAGTATTAACAGAGCATTGAGTTCCAAAGTGGCAAACAAGAGAGGTATAACTTACTTCATGCTCAATGTTGTCCCTTTCTTGTTCTGTGGTCCGACGCAGATCGACATAATCTTTCCGATGCTTTACAATGAAATTCTCCAATTCGTTGATGCTTTCTAGCTAGAAATAAAAGTAAAACAACTAAACATTGGTAGAAGTACATATAGATAGAAATATAAGAAAGTCGACGAAGTAACTTATACCGTCTTGATTGCTGCTTTGGTAAACTGAGATCTCTGTGGGACTTTATGCAAGATGAAAGACGCCAAGACCGCTGCCAATTGCGACTGAAGCAAATTTGTTAGAACTTTACAAACTTTCTTTCTCAAAGATGCTAGTCAAAAAAATATTCTCAAAGAAAAAATTACAACAATTTGATCAGTAATCAGTCCAGAAATAGTCCGTCAGTTCAACCATGTAATGCAAAATGGCACAATATAGGAACCTTGGAAGAACTCATTGCAAAAGCTAGCCATTAAGAGGAGAGACCCCAAGATTATATACAAAAAATCATAACATTACACCATGCTCCGCACTTCTGGCACCCACTCAGACTTGTTTTGCATTAAACTTAGTCCCAGACGAACACTGCTATTGTTCGTGTCACCATCCCCGCCGCATGATTGTAACCAGGAGATAGCATATAGGCTCTGATACCATTTGATACGAACCATAGGAGAATTCATCCTAAAAAACTAGTAGTTAAGAGGAGAGAGTCGAAGATTATAACAATTCACATCGAGTTCCGCATAATAACCAATGTGGGACTATAAGATTGAAATATTACATATGAACCCAAACTAGTGAGCTTCCAGTATTAGTCTTCACTAGCCTACTTCAGTCCAGTATCAGAGTGTATGCACTGCAGTGACAAGGTGTAGAGGTTCAGCGAAATAGAATAGTAGCAGTAGCAGAAGTGAGTAGAAGCAGTATCAGAGCTCTATATGTCTTCCTGTTCTCTACCAGGATTCAATTGCAGCTTATCTGTCACCTTGCAGCTTACTCTTACTCTGTAGCATTGAGTACAAGCTTCTAATACCTAGTACCAGCGACTGAGGAATGTATACCAAGTTATCAGTTCATGTATCAGTTCATTCCAGCTCATTCTTAACTCCAGTATCAGTCACCAAGGGGATTACATTGTTGTATCAGAGAGTATCAGGCTCCAGTCCAACTCAAGCCAGGATTACATTGTTGTATCCGGACCGAATGTATCGGGCTCAAGCCAATTCAGTCAGATTGATTACTTGGGGACCAAGTCCCATAGTGAGTGAGCTATGCACATGTCTGTAACCAACTCCTACTTATAAATAGAGGATATCTGTGAGAGAGGGGTAAGGAGATGATATCCAAGTTCTTTACTTTGCAATGTATTTTCTCTCGTCTTTGAATTCTAGACTAGATCTGTACTTAAATTCCTTTCCCGCCATTTTAGTTTCAAATACAATTTTACTGTTCTTCCCCAACCTTCAGATTTACTTCCAAATTCTCTCAATTCTTCTTCAAATTACTCTAGAAATGTCAAATAAACACCAGATATTTTCCAGTTTTACGTCCGTCACATTTGGGATCATATCATACACCCTTCTTCAAATCAGACTTGTCTCAAGATTATACAAATCCATATCAGACTTGTCTCAAGATTATGCAAATCCATATCGAGATTCCCATATAATTGATGTGGGACTATAGGATCATAATATTTCACCACGTTGCAATCCCGACATTCACACGGGTGGGCTATGCACTATACTTCTAATCTCGAACGGATTGGCTTTGCAGTATACTTCTAATCTCGAACGAACACTGCAATGCCGACATCACCACCCGTACCCAAGGGCGGAGCCAGAAATTTTTTTTAGGGAGGGCTAAGCAATCGATAAAAAATAAAAAAAAATAAAAAAAAAGCTACTACCATAGGATTCGAATCAGAAACCAATGCTATCGAAGCCAATTAACTCAACCACCTGAGCTACAGCTTTCACGTGGTATATATTGCTAGCTACTCCTAATTATTTAAGCCCGGGCTACAGCCCGGGATAGCCCACCTTACGCTCCGCCCCTGCCCGTACCGAACAATAATCGGGAGACATGGCGTAGGCTCTAATACCATTTGATATGAACCTTGGAGAACTCATCCTAAAAGCTAGTCGTTAAGAAGAGAGAACCCAAGATTATATCAACACACATCGAGCTTTTCCCGTATAACCGATGTGGGACTAAATTTTGCAATGTACGAGAGAACTGATATTTAAAGCTAGCCGTTAAGAAGAGAGAGCCCAAGATTATACCAATCCAAATTGAGTTCCCCATATAACCTATGTGGGGCTAAAAGATTATATATGGACACTGCACATAGTTTGTCGTGCCCTGAGTGTGAGTTAGCTTGTCCATAGAGTGCTCGTGTCAAGTCCGATATGTGTCCAACATGATGCGAGACAAACATGGTGCCAATTTTTGGAGTGTCCAACCATATATCACGTCCTAGAAAATTCAATTGGGTGAATTTGCAAACAATCATATACCTCTGTGTACCCAAAGTCGTGAGCTTTCGAGCGGATAGCATCTTTAAAATCCTCAGTCCTGTCCCTAATTTTAGCCATGTCTTCAGAATCCACCAGCAAGCATCCCTAGCCCAACAACAACAACAAAGAAAAAGGGGAAAAAAAAATCAGATTTTGCTGCAGAAATAAAAGGGATCAGAGAAAATGAACGTTGTTTTTTGGCATAAATGTTAAAATATTCGACGATGATCGATCAAACACCAGAAGAAAGGGATTCCTGCACCTGTACGCTAGTTCGAATTGATGATTTTGATTGAAAATTTGCGTAGATCCAAAACGTTTCTGCAAGGAGAGTTCGTCGAGCGCTTGAAATAAGAAATTAGGGTTTGGTGGGGGTCTGAATGGAGGGAGGAAGAAGGAGCGGTGAGAATAACGATCTGGGCGGTGATTGGATCGGAGGAAAAGGACGACAGTAAAGAAAGAAATTCAAGAATGGGGGTATTTAAGAAAAGGGGTTTGTTAGATAAAATATTAATAAATTATGTGTAGTTTTATGTATAAAAAAAAGTTCTCATCTATTCTAGACATTTGGTTCGAGATTCTTAACCTGGTCTCGGTCCGACACATCGGAACCGACCTTGTTTTGGATGGTAGAGTTCGATCGTTAAGGCCATGTGAAGAAAGTTAATTCATTTATTTTGATTGGTAGCCACAAACTTAATAATTATTTGTCTGACAGAGAAACAAATATAGGGGAGATGTTTCCTTTCAGAATTCATAGAATTGATTTTTCCTTCTCATTTTTTAACATTTATTACGAAAATTTAGGACGATAATAACCTTACTCAAATATATTATTGTCTATTTTATCTATTACTTTGGATTTCCACAATTTTATTTTTATTTTTAAAATGCAATGATATTATTGGAATGTTGATATTTTTTCTTTCTTTTTTTGCACCAACCAAATAGTGTTAAGGAAATCAAATGTTCTTTCTTGAATGTTTTTCTTGTTTTAACAAATACATGAAAGAAAACATGACAAGAATTCTAATTTCAATCAAAGAGTCTTTAATTGTCTTACTAAATACAAGAAATAAAATCTCACATAAATTCTAATTGTTCCATTCTCATGAAAAATACACACACACACACACACAAAAATAATTTTTCTTCCGAAAACCAAACAAGACGTAGACGAAAAATCTTTTGTTATATATAACATCAAGATATATCACCCGTAGCCTGTGCAGAAAAACCAATTTGTAATACATGCAACACTAAGGTCCTCTCCTATGGTTATTTTTATATTTTTAAATTTCTCTCTTATCAGTCGAGTCCTTTTTAAAAAAAAAGTTTGACGTCGCATTTTAGTCTCTATATTTATTCATATCATGTGTGTCATTTTAAACTTCTATGTACGTACTATATATATTTATTTATATATATAGTGGGACTCATTTTCATAGGCCACATAGACATAAAAAAAAAAATTGTATTAAGGACTCTACAAGTAGAGCCCGTCGTAAAGTTCCTTTATTTTTTCACATAGGATAGAGTAGAAGGCTCTAGAGACTTTGTGTTTTCCCTACGAGAGGCTCTTTCTCTAGAGTTTTAAAAGAAAGAACCCTTCATTGGAGAAGGCCTAAATAACATCAGTTTGGTTCTCAAAACTCTGGGTGACATACCGTTTCATCTTTGTCAATTTCGATAATGGCAAACCTGAAACCAAACATTGGCGTCTTGGACAAAATACTGGCATAAACAACAAATGTCTCATTTTGAACGGGACTAGACTGGCCCAGAGTTGCAAAACAAGAGAGCCCCATTTTCAATGGGAACACCACTAGCCCAAACCTGCAAAACGAGGGAACCGAATTTTTAGGGCAGGTGGCTTGGTCAATACAACCACCGGGAGGAGATGCAACGCAGCAACAGCAACAACGAACTTGAAAACATAGACAACATAGTCCAAGAAGTAGCTGGTGAAAAGTATAAATATATTCAGCTGTTTGAAGATGAGGTCTGGACCTACTAATTCGAACACTATTGTTGTGTTCAAGCACCAGCAAAGACATGATTTCTTATACAGCCAAAGAGGCCCCCCCAAAAAAAAGCTGGAAAAGCTTAGAAATGAGTACATTTATGAAACAAATTCCAAAACGGCTCTCAACCGAACAAGCAAAGGCTTGCTTAAGAACCCATCTCAAGCTAAGAGTTTAACTCAGCAGCAAGTGTTCAGGAAATTAGTTTTATGAATTCAATCTACTTTAACGAGCAATGTAACAAACTGATCAGAAATGGCTCTTAAAAGGCCTCGCAGGCTACATTTTTACAAGGATCGACCAATTTGATCTCACAGGTGGTCGACCAGACGAAAGAAAACACAGAATTTCCCATGGCTATCAAAACACACAATCAGCGGCCCAAAATGCACCTTCGCCTTTACCGTCGTAATCCCGAATGCTATAATGCAAGTCTTTGACTGGATAGTTTCAAGAACATGTGCTTTGGCTCTCTCCTCTCCATTTGGGGCTCCGGCCAACTAGTCTTGTAATATTAGTCACAAGCAAAAGTTGAACCTCAAACTGTAGCACCTCTCCATATCCATGTTAATCAACAGGTACATATAGTAGGAGAATATATATATACTTGCTGGGTATTCGACACTCTTGTGATGGACCCAATAAATAAATAAAACAGGACTTCCTCTTGGCAATAAATAAAAACCTAGTATTATAGGCTATACTTGATCTGGTACTCCCGAAGTGCATTTTCTCCTTTCTCATAGTAGTCCTGAATGCTGAACGTCTGCGATGAGAACTGTGAAGAAGTTGCATAGGTAGCAGCACCTCTCCATGCATCCAATATCGCATCGGATGCTCTCACTATCTTTAATGGAGAGAGATAAGGGCGGAGTCTTCGAATTCCAGCTTCCATGCGAGCATCCAAGCCTGGGAAGAGTGAGCTACCACCTGTCAAAAGGATGGATGTGCAAATTCTGTCCTTGACACTGTCGTCCACAGAAGAGAGCCTCCTAAGAGAGATACCAACCATCTCATCAAGCCCGGCTTGGTCGATACCAACCATGCTGGGCTGGAATAGTACTTCGGGACACCGGAACCGCTCAATACCAAGAACGATCTGGTAGTCTTCTGCAGATAGTGGACGCAACCGGGGAAGCTCAGTTGTTCCACTTCCTTGGAAGGGTGACATTTCAGGTTTAGGCACAAATACTGGGTCTATGTCCTGCACAAGTATTAGAAGATTAAAGGGTAATGTGGGGTGTATATAATAGTTAAGACCAAACAAGACGCATTAACAATTTGCACACATGAGCTAAAAATCCAATTGAACTGTTTAGATATTTTACATGCTGCTGCTGTTCATTTAGAGACATAAAATTATAAACCAAAAAAGAGTTACAAGCAGAAATTTTATTATTGTTAGCTTGACACTAATGTAGGATTACATTGACCGGTCAGGTCCAATAGACGTGTACGCTGCTTTGTGCATAACTTTCAGCGAAGTACTTGATTCATGAGTTTCAAACAGACAAACCCCAATCCTGAAGCTAGACAAGATTTACAAAAGAAAGCAGTGCCCTATAGGCAATAACTGAAGGCTGAAAATCAATGTTTGGAGCCTGAAATCCATGATTGAAGATGCATGCCGGTTTAGCAAATTTTGTTGAGTCAGTTTAGGACAGCTTGAGCTTTTCTAAGAATAGGTAGTTGAACAGTAATCAGGATCCTCATCTGAATTTGCTGAATTCTGTTTGTTCTCTATTTTTGGTCATTTCTTAGAGGGAAAATCATTATGACTATATAAGCAGTGACTAACTTTGGGATACTCAATTCAATGCTTTCAATAACATCATTATCTATTTCAGATATATCTCATTTTCTGATCTATTCTTAATATGGTTCACAGTAATCAGAACCAGTGTCAGAACCTCTTTTTAATTGGCAGTTTCGGGGCAGTTTTGAAGGGTTTCAGTGGTTGGTTTATGTAGTTTCGGATTTCTTTTGATTAGCAAATGCATAGCTATTATAATATATTATGATGGATGTCTGTCACCAAGAACATCAAAAATTTATCTTTGGCAGTAATATGGAGAAGCCTGCTATCTTCTGGCCATCGGTTGGGTAATGTAACAGTTTAAGACATGAAGAACATTAGCAACCGAACTAACCTGCAGCCTAGAAGTAACACGAGCTAGTTCTGCCTCATCCTCTTGTCCATCATCATCATCATCACCATCTTTGCTCATCAGTTTGTAGAGTTGCCAATCTTCATCTCTTGCACCAAATGTGTCTTCACCTTTACCTCGATCAAATGCTGCAGTTGTCAGGAGGCGCATCCTTTCCTTTTGAGCAGCATTCAATCTCTCACCGCGGCCCACCCCTCCGGACGAATTTTGATTGCCATTTCCACGGGTTCCATTTGTCTTCAGCCTCTTACGCTGATCAACTTTCTCACTTAGTTCTTTATACTTGGTATGCAGCTGTTCAAGGTAGAGCTCTGGGTTCTCTCTGCAGATGTAAAAGGAAAATAGAATAAAATAAGGCTGTGAGTCAATATCATACAAGCTGAAATATGTTTGACATCATTATTATTTGAACCAGCGTTCAGGAACTAAGATATTAGCAAAATAAGTTTCAACTTATTAACGGTAAAAGACCAGAGCCACAAGCATCACAAGTTAATCAGATAGAGGAATAGAAAGCTCTTCCAGGATAAGTATATGACCAAGTTCTACATAAAGTTGAGTATGTGTCTTGGCAGCCTAATTAGTAGGCCACTGAGGGGTAAGGATGCTCATGTCGGCAGTAGTAATTAGAGACCTATCATATTATATATAAATTAAATGTGACGAATTCTTATGGTTCATGGATTAAAAGTTCTCAGGGGCACACAAACATGTGAAACGAGAAAACATACAGGCGTTTTTCTTCGTCTAGCTGATTCTGCTTTTCACGTTGTAATTCTTCTTCGAAACGCTTTTGTTTAGCACGCAACCTGCCCTCCGTAGTGGTTTTGAGAAATATCTGCCTTCTTTTTTCCTTTACCTGCCAGATCCAATATGATATTAGAAACAGGGAAAAGGTAAGAAATTTTTCATAATCAGAAACAATATCAAGGTCGAAGAAGTGGTTTACTTGCTCGGGAGTCAACATGTCATCAGGGACATTAATCAGAGGATATTTCTCAGCTGGTGAAGCATCCAATCTATCTTCATTTTCATCATTCTCACCTTTTGCTTTCCGCAAGGATTGTGTTACTCGATTGATAGCAGAATCAATTTCTTGTGTGGAGAGATAACCATTTCTGGATAAAAAAGATGAAACCTCGTGATCATCCAACTCCTCAAGCTGATCTAGTAGATCTTCTAAACCACGCAATTCATTTTCCAACTCTGATATTTTAATGGACTTCTTTGCTGCAGCCATATCTCGCAGTCGCTGACCTTGTTTTTCCTTCAAAGCTGCCTTTCTTGCAAGTTCTTCTTCAGATGGGACCTCTTCTTGTGGAGGAGGAATCCAGGGTAGCTGCCAGCACCTGGTTTTCTCTTCAGCTTCTTTCGTGCCTTTCTGAAACAGAAACACAATCATCATGAGTCAACTGCAAGAAGAGAATCTGAGATGAATGCATTATGTGGTTCACCAAAAAAAAAAAAGGTTGGATCTACATGGATGTGATATCTAATTCCAGTTCAATATTATCCAGGGATCCCCATTTATATGGTAAGTATACAAGGGGAGTCGGATGCCTTGAACCAAGTCAAACACCCTAGACTCTATTACAAATTAAAGACAGTTTGAGGATGTAATATTACACATAATTGTTGAAAACTCACAATGGAGTAAGAGTAACAGTAACAGCCTAAACAACAATACGAAGAACTCCTTATAAATCAGGTACTAAATTTATAAATATGATGCCAAAACATCACAATGTACAATTTTCTAGATTGCTATTGATCACTTCTAAAACAGCTTAAACTAATCAGAGAAAGAAGGGGGGGGGGGGGGGGGGGGGGGGGGGGGGGGGAGAGAGAGAAAGATTGCAGAAGGAATGGCAAATGCCAAACCCAAAATCAAATTGAAGGCCACAATCAAAATCAATTGGAGGCAACAATGCCCCTATAAAGCAATGGCCAAAGGTCCAAACCAGTGAAACCACTGTGGCTCCCACCAGTTAAAACAAATGGTATCCAGGGCATATTCTTTAAAATATCTTAAAAGAAATATTAATCACTACCACAGATATCCTCCTCTTGATTTGATCTATTGTCAATCTAAGCATGTCACCTTGATCTCACGTCTTTCACAGCAAAATTAAACGATATCATTGAAATCCGTATTACGGCAACTCATTATGAGGATTCCGAAAATTAGGCAGAAGAATTCAAACACAATCCACAACACCCTCTTCAACCCTCCTACATATCCAATTCATACTATTTTCACAACTTATGTTCAATACCTAAGTCACGTTCAATAACCAAATATCTGAAATCCACTTCACCTCCAAGACCACCTGTTCATAAATGCTAACTTTTTACCAAAAGTCTATTCTTTGGCTACCTAGGAAGCAAAGCTTCACGAAAGGCTGGAAATAGCCAACTAAGTAACTGGAAATGCTCAGATAGGCCATATAAATGGGTGAAACTCATCCCAGAAAGAATAGCCCACAGGAAGAGTGGATACATTTAGGATGAACTCAGTATGTTGAAAGTTATTAAAAGGCCCAAGTAGATAACTGCAAGATTGAGTACTGGAAAAAACAAGACACATGACCGACACAAGACTCGTAAATCAAGACTGCTTGAGAGATTTGAAGAATGAGACTGAAATAAGGATGGGGATGACTTGTGAGAGAACACAGATAAACGTAGCAAACACAAGAGGTTGACTTCAAATGAACAACATAAAGTTACTGGCTAAAGATATAATGGGAAATTTTAGGATATGAAAAGAGCTATAGAGAGCAAGTTTGAAATATCAGTATCAAAATCGATTTCGGACCCTTCCTATGAGTATCAGTATCACCAATTTCGGCACTTTCGGTTGTTTCGGATTGGAGTATAATGTTTATCATTTCGAAAAGCCAAGAGTGATGAAAATCTTTTAATAAGCTAAAAATACATTTGCTAAATTTAGACATAATTTTATATATTATATATTATTTTTCGTTAGTTTTAAATGGAATAGTATTCAATTTCAATGGATATTATTGTTTATTTATTTACCTTTAGAATAGTGCAAAAAGTTCTAAATGAAATAATATTAAGAAATAAATACAGTAAACACTACCCCCCCCCCCCCCTTCATGAGTATTACAAGAACAACCCATATTCCGAAAATAATTATACTAACCACCCCTCTTCTTTATAAATTTTATAAAACATAGGGGTGGTGTTATAAGTTTCTATAGAAAATATAAACTATAGGGGTGGTCCGTGTAATTAGTTTCAAAGTAGGGTGGTTTCTGTAATAAGTGTAAAAAATGGGGGTAGTTAACGCAATTTGCCCGAATGTTGTCAATTTATAGATATACAATTTCGATAAATGGTAATGATAACAGTTTATCGATAATGAATCATGTCAATACATAGTAACATTGTCTGGATTTGGCACTAGGGAATCATTATGTTGACCATACTTTTCCATACCTCAATATTTTTCATTCCATTCTACGTCGAACTGACTGGGAAAGAGACCCCCAACGTCGGCACTTGTCAGTAGCAGTAGCTATCGGGACGGGACATGCCAAAATCGTATCGGCATCGGCCGTTATAGTAGCCGTATCGACCGATACCCCGAACTATGGAGAGAGCAGAAAGCGTATTTACAAGTTCCATGTCGGGAATAACTCGAGGTTGAAAAGTTTGAATACGTGCACGTGTGTGCGTGTGTATATATATAACAAAGGATCCACATCCCCTCACTTGAGCATCCCCCTCCATCACCATGATGACAACCATTGGATCTTGTTTAAGTCATCTAATCTTAATCATTGATTTGAATGGTTCAAATCAACGGTTAAGATTAAATAACTTAAACAAGATCCAACGACTGTTATTCCGGAGATGAAGAGGGGGTGAATCTCTCTCTCTCTCTCTCTCTCTCTCTCTCTCTCTCTCTCTCTCTCTCTCTCTCTCTCATATATATAAACAAAATTTATTAAAATCTTAAAGCCGAACTACAAGCAGGCACGCACGGCCAATTTTGACGCACAACACAAGTGGACAGACCTAGCACCTGTAACCCCTCTATCTAACCCTTGCGACCCAACTTCGAAAACATTTTGGAGCGTAAGGATGATCTCAGATTCGTGAGTTGTTGTGGCCAAACACTATGTTGTTTCTTGATCCTTCTCGTGTTTGGCGACTTCTGATCTCTCTACCTCCTTGTTGGTGCTATTGTCGGCAATCCTTTCCTTTGCTTCCCCTGTGTCATGGTTGATTTCGAGTTCTTCATTCTGAGTCTCGCCGTTAGGATTGGGAGAGCCACCGCGAAAGAAGTTCTCTTGTTGACATTTGTTGGAAACCTGAAGAGACTCCGGGACTTCGATTCCACTAGAAGCTTCGTCAAAGTCCTGGGTGCCCGTGCGAAGCGAGTTGCTAAGAGCAAGCAAGCGCTCCCTGGCGACACGTCCCACCTCATCAGCCCAACGGGACTGAGTGGAGGACGCAGCCGCCACAGCCGTAGCGAAGCTGCCTACCCCAACCGCAGGCGAAGAGGACGGGAGGGGGGATGAGCAGGACAGAGGGGCCGATCGCTGTCACCTGGGGGACGGACTAGGGAGAAGGCAGTAGAGCTCCTAGTAGCAGCCTCTCCAGCAACAGTTAGAGGGTCGGACACCGCTAAAGGGACACCCAAGAGCGAGGGACACCCAAGAGCGGGGACTGGCAAAAGGAATCCGGTGACCCCTAGGGAGAGAGGCCGCCGGAGGGGGCGGTGAGAGACCAGGAGGAGGGGGAGCCCCAACGCCGCTGTGCGGACCTGGGGAAGGAAACGAAACCGGAGGAGATAGAGGGCTAAGAGAGGCCTCTAGAGGGGAAGGCGCCTGACCGAAAGTGCCTAGAGCTGCGATGGAGGGGGGAGAGGTGGTGCCTCGGCCAGCGGAAGGCGGGGGTGAGCTAACTGAAAGCAGAGGAGAAACCATCACAAGCGAAGGCGCCGCAGCCACCAAGGTAGTCGTCGCTGCCTGAGCAGGGGATCCGGATAGCGGTGATCCGGCTCTAACCGGATCAGCCGAGCACGAAGGAGGAGGCGGGAGGACACATCCAATGGCCACTGAACCGCATAGGGTGAAGGCGAATTGGGAGGCTTTACAAACTGAGTCATGGTGATCCAAGTGGCGACACCTGGAACAATAGTCTGGGACGTCTTCAAAAAAGCAAGAATGCCAGTAGCTACGATCTCCGGAAAGGTTGATCCGAATGCGGTCTGGAAGGGGGATGGGCAGGTCGACCTCCACGAAGATACGAGCCATGCTCGGCCGGGATTGAGTCAAGGTCGCGTTATCAATCTTCAACAGCGAGCCAAATGAATTAGCAAGCTGGAATAACGCCGCTTTCTCGAACAGTTGGTGGCGAAGCCCCGGCCACACTGGGACAAGAGAAGACTCTGAGCGGGGGTCGAAATCGACCGTCCACCTAAACATCCGCATCGGGGACTGGGCAATCAGGCAATCAACCAAGAATGCCGAGTGCGCAGACGAATAAACTCCTCTCGTTGTGGCAAGATCAGGATATGCTTGTGATCAATAATCCCCACCCTGCAGGACACATCGAAGACGAAAGCGGCGAAGGCCCTGCGGATGCTATCGATCGGAGGCCGGTGGTGGAAGAATTTCCCGACGAGCGTCTTGGCCATAGGCCGCAGGAAGGATAGCTCCTCAACCTCTGAGAAGGTGACTGCTGGCTCCCTCAAGAATCCTTCCGGGGACTTAAGAGGAATCGACGCTTGCAACTGAGCAAGCCCTCCCTGTAGCACCTGCACGAAAGACTTAGGGGGGACGACCTGAGAGGACAAAGCCGGAGCCGATGTGCCCGACACCAGGGAGGACGTAGCCGAGGGAGCGCCGAGGGGGGGACGCCCAGGGGAGGACGTACCGGGGGCGCCGAGGGCGACGCTGACCCGGCCAAAGCGGTTGCAAAAGCCGAAAGCGGGAGAGGAAAGGACGACGTGGTGGCCCCGCCACCCAGCTTCGCCCGGCAAGCCGAACACGACAGGGAAGGAAGCCAAGGGAGCCACCCAAAAGGGAAATGGTTGGCGACGGAGGGGCAGAAGAAGGGGAGGAGGAGGATGTCCCCCTCACCTCCATGGTGCGGCGGAGGCTGGAACCCTAGACGGGAGAGGGTGAACATGGGATGGGAGCTAGGACCGGCTGAGGGACTCTCATCTCATATATATATATATATATATATATATATATATATATATATGAAACCAACAAATTTGAGGGAGTAGGGAGCAAACGAATGGCAAAGAGAGACGGCTCGGTAGGGAAGGAATGGTCAATCGTCAAGGATGACTTCTTTGTTGGCTAAAGGAGCCACATATATATATATATATATATATATATATATATATATATATATATATATATATAAAATCAACAAATTTAGAATTTTTTATCTTTGAACAAATTGCATAAAATATATGTAACAAGAAAAATTCCTCTATTCCCATTACATCAAAATACGTATCAAAATTGGTTTGAAAAGTGCATTAGGCACTCTTCTGAAACCCAAAAAAATGTTACCGCCTAAAAGCTTCACATTTAAAAAAAATGTTATGTCAAGGTCACACTCGTTGCATTGGATAACATTGAACCACAGCCATTGGATTGTGAAGAAAAATATTGACAGAACTTGTATTTGTATGACACCTTTTCAACAACAATAACTTAAGGAGCAAGCCAACTACACCGTTTTTAGTCAACTTCCAAGTAAACAAGGATCAAATCAAACTATAGCTGAAGCTTTAACCATTGCATAGCAGAAAGTTTGGCAATCACACATTGTTTTTAGTTAAACCAGCCAACAACTGTAATCTTCGTATCGCGTATGCTAGAGAGTTTGACAGTTAGCCCACGTCGGCTGTAAGGAAAGAGTGAAGATGAACCAGCTATAAAGGACACTGGCAAATGCAAGCTACCTTTTAGTCCCGCATGGGCTGCAAGGAAAGAGTGAAGGTGAACAACAACTATAAGGCCACGTTTGGTTCACGGATTTAAGGAACCAAGAAAGGAAAGTTGTTCCTTTCGTTTGTTTGGTAGCCACAAACTTGGGAATCAATTTCCTGGCAAGGGGAAAAATTGGTGGAAATATGGTTCCACTCAAGACCCATGGGATTGATTTTTCCTCCTCCTTTCCCAACATTTATTACAAAAGTTATGACAAAAGTAACCATGTGTCATTGCTTATTTTACCATTAATGTTATTTTTTTATAATGTTATTTTTATTTCAAAAAATAAGGATATTATTGGAACATTGTTATATTTTACTTTCCTTTCCTAGGTAGTTTCCTTGTTTTACCAAACAACGGAAAGGAAATGTGACAGGAATCCTACTTTCCCATTCCCATGGAAAATACAAGGGAATTCATTTCCTTTCCGTGAACCAAACGAGGCCTAAAGGTAGATAAGGGTCCTACCTCTCCTCTTACTACGGGCCTTGGTGACAATCAAGGGCCACAGACAAGTGAAAAGTAATGCACTATTTTTTGCATCGGCTTATCCAAATAAAACATGTACTTAATCGCGAATTTTTGTTCTATCTGCAATTTGCCGAATATTCGTGATTTATTCACACATCAACAAATTAATCTCACATTATGTTCGGTAGGTCATCTATTCAGAATAACTCCCATTTGTTTCAAATATTCGTGAATTATGTGACTACAGTAAGAAACCTTCCCACCTTGAATAGTTGCAACTCTGATGCATAATCCAAAGCTACATAACAGTGCTCCATCTTCAGATCCTCGGCCTTTTCCCATGTAATGCTGGCCCTGTTAAGATGAATCTGAAAAGTCACATGTTGCCCTACAAGGATCAAGTTAATTGTAATCTTAATATCACAAGGAACATTGAGGTGGACATACATGTGATTGGGATACTTAAGTGAAAGAAGCTGCTTCAAATAGTCAGTTACATGATATCCACCAACATTTATTCTGCAGCATGCATCAATAACAGGCTCCCCCATAAGAAACTGCAAGAGAAATAATAAGCAGGCATCATCGCACATGGCAAAGAAGAAACAGATGGGAATAAAGAGGACCATGAAAGGACCATATATAAATGCAGAATATGAACCAGTAAGTAATAACACGACAGACATCCAACAGTCCTTCATTGGCGCGCTAATTAGAAAGTTTCACTACCTGCTACGTAATTTGATTTTGAGGAACTTGTTTAACCATCACTACCGAGCTATAAATGATAAAGATATTCATCCCTAGATAAATATCAAGAATATTAATTAAATCTTTATGTATTCTGCAAGGAAAACATGTGAAACAAGAAGCAACACATCTAGCCTTTTTCCTTAATTGATATAAGCAAAATCTGATATGCAATTCCCGATTAGATCTTAAATTCATCAATGTTCCATAACTATATATATTTCATATAACCCCAATCAATGGCCCAGGCTCAATTCCTAGTCCTAACTATTACTTTCATTTCTCCGTGTTTTCCCCTTCATCTTCGGAAGAGACACATCCATCCAAGCAAATGTCCAAGGAGCGGCCACCAACAGTGGTCGGAGGCACCTTGCTACCAAGTGGCAACGCGGCCAGTTCGCAGCTGAGATCCGGGACCGATGGAAGAAGACATACCTTCGACTCTACCAAGGATACGGCCCGTGCCTGCGACTACATGTGCCCAAGGCCAAGACCAACTACCAAACGGTCACATCAAACTGGTATTCCGTTCACACCGTGCCAGATCGAAAGATATGAGCAATTCAACACAACAGTTTAATACGGTTCATGACGGTCTAAATAGTCGGACCGGACGGGTTGGATTGGCTTTTGAAACATTTATAAATACATATTATAACCTAAATTTTATCATTGACCACGACATAGGTGGAACACATTTAAAAGTAAAAAAAATGAAGCCTGATAAAATGTTTCACATTTTAAAACAAGAAACAAATAAGATAAAAACGAATATGATATATTCTCTCCTTTACCAGCTACTAAAGCATGCAACAATGACATAGCACATTTTAGTGAATCTAAATATAGAATTCCGGCATTAAGTCAAGTCCATAAAAGGATGGAGTATTTACACACAATACAATCTACACTAGCTTCTATATGTTACATGTGAGACATCTCACAAAGAAGGTTGATATGAAAGTAAATAGCTATTACGATTTGTGGTTAATCCCAGTAATATTATGGGCAGTAACTTACAGGGATGGCATGGCTTGTCGACAATCCTGAATAAATAGCAAGACCATCCTCGTTGCAAATCCCAAGTTGTTGATTGAATTTATAGCTAAATGCAGCATCAACACCAAAAGCTGAAAGAAAATATAAAAATAACAGAAATTGAGAATAATATACAACGGCAACATAATATGCTTGGCCCTACTTAGAATTGACTATTAGAAGATTGCATGTGTCGACTAGTACCTATACTTGGTATGCCATAAGTTTCAAACAGAAGTTCAGCCATTTTGCTGCGGGAGGACATTGGGTTGCATATGCATTCTGTCATTAGGATAGGATGATCAACCTGTTCTGCCCTCAAGTTCAACATACAGTACTAGCTTGTGAGCAGATATACCAACAATCCCAAATAAATAGTCTAACAAGAGGTTGACAGTTCCCAAGTCAAACTAGTGAGGTGTGAACACCCCAATATAATCAGTATATCAAATCATATTATGTATAAAACCTTACACGAAGAACCAAACAAATAGCCTACAATATGGGTTTCATAATATATAACAACTTAAAAATTGTGGTTGCAGATGAAAGGATGTATGTGAGGGAACATCCATGCCATATATTGTTGGTAAGGCTATTCATCTTGACTCTCCTTGGACCTTGCATTCGTAGGAGCCTCATGGCACTTGGACACTCTTTTAGATGTAAAGACCTAAAGGTTAAACAGAAAAACATTGCCAGGTGCCACAAGGCTCTCATTTAAGCAGGGTACAGGCGTCACGCCTTAATGACAAGCCAAGTGAAGGGCACACACAGGAGAAAGAAGCATTAACAAGGGCAAAAAGTGAACTATTTAAAAACTATATAACTGGGTCATGCAGTAGTAACACTGGGTAGCTTTGGCAACAGATAAATATTTAAGTGGACTGCACATCTTTTTTGGAAAGCTAAGGACATTGAAAAAAATCTAAGACAAATAAGTAGAAGCGAACTATAAGTAAACTGATATACTAACCACTGAAAGGGTTAAGTTGGAAACGGATATAAATTATGAACCGAAAAATAATTTCCTTTAATTGAGCCAAATAATAATATAGCACTTTCCTAGTGGTTACAGCATACATTATCACAGTGTTATTATAAACAAATTTATGTGCAGCTCATGCATATATCTGAAACTACAAATGTTGAACAAAATGGCGTATGAAGGGAGAAATGGTAGCAACAGATGCACATAATGGATCATCCAAATGTCAGTTAGTTGAATATTAAAGCAATATATGTATGAATGTATTACATACATATTTGTGTAAATGAAGTGCAGAATAACACCACTACTACTACACTAGTCTGTCCAAAATCCAAATGGAAAAAGGTAAAGTACTGACTGGCACAAGGGTGAAGGTTTGTCAAGAAAAATTGCTCCAAGGCTCAAACTATGTTATAATACCAGGCAAATTATCTACACGTACCTGTCCTCCTGCCCCCAACCGTTCGAAAGCATAATCAAGAACCTAAAGGAAAGTAAAATGCATGTAAGAAGTTTCCAACAGAAATAGGAAGTGAAGAGATGATGATACTTCAAGGAAAACCTTGTCACTGAATATAAGAGAAATAATAAGAGACCGGGAAAGATTATCAAACATTAGGTGATGTTGCATAATGAATACACTATTTGCAATATTTAGGTTCTTAATTTTCAAAGTGCATTCTATGTGGATAAAAGGAGGATAATTTTTACAAAATATAAATTGCTAGCTAGCAGACTGGCAGGTATCGGATCTTTTATGCAAATCTTTACAAAATAAAAATCGGGACATTCCTCAAGTAACACACAAAAATTAGTGCAAATGAAACTTAACAGAATTGAATGGGATAAAAGACATCAGAACCCCATAATTTGGAAACGATGCTATAAATCTTGTGTGTAGTACATATTCTAAATCAGCAGTAATTATTTACAACGTGTTTTATAAAAATAAAATAAAAAATAAAAAACCACTGATTTGGATAAGATGTTTGGTATGAATATGTTACTTCATGTATTGTAGAGGTTTATTATATAAATCACGAATGACTTAAGAGGGCCTAAGAAAGGGCCAATATTTGACCATAAATATAAGGGCCCATGTCAGATATCTTAAAAGTACCTATTAATTATTTCTCTTAGGCTCTTACACTATTCTTGACTTAAATTTTGTAATCTGTCTGATCATGTAACTTTTTCTGACTTGTGGTAGAGATTGATAGGTAAAATTACATAAGTGATGTTTTTATTAAAAAAAAACAATGAATCTCATTATATGGGGAAGCAATTTCTTGTAACTCTTTGGTTTATTGTGTTACAGAATTAATTCAGTTCTGTATGTCAGATTTATGATAATAAATCTCCTGTAAACTCTTCCTAGTCTAGGAAAACATTCACTACATGAACTTAACCAAAAAGACGTAGTTATCTTAACAATAGTTACATTAACTAGCATACAGTCACTAACTCAAAAGTTGATTTCAAGCATCAGTTGCAGACACTCAGTCAACTTAGGTTGGTGTTCAGTCACTCTTCATAACCGACCTTATAATGGGAAGTCGATTTATGATGATGCAGCATTTAAGCTCACGATGCAAAGTATCAGACAGACAAACATAAAAATCAAGAAGCTAGTATTGGTAATACATTGAAAATGAAACATTCCAAACTTACATATTCCATTATTTCATACTGATAGACAACATTGCTATCAAATGCCGAACGGTAAGATGTCCTTGTGCAATCAAAATATCTCATCAGTGCTGGATCATGATGATCACCAACAATAGTCACCGTTTCACCTGCAATATAGGAGACTCAATTTGCAGCGTTAATAAACCATGTTTGTACCAAAGGACACCTTTAGGACATACTAACTTAACACCATAGAGCCAAACTGAATTTCCATATGGAAAAGCCTTTTTTTTTTTACCTAGAAAGCGAAATGACATGATTGATACACAAAGTAATCAGCATATTCATAGAATATAATGCACTAATGAGAGCAAAAAACCAGGATCGAGTTCCAAATCCAATGTGTGATCCATCGGTTTTCAACTATATTTTATGTAATCTCTAACCACAACAATCAAGAGAACACATTTGTAAAATCCAAATATATGGCTGGCTGAAGACAGTATTACACAAGTGCGCTGTTTGAAAGCTCTACAAACTTAAACATTCTCATGTGTTTATTAGGCAAAAATAAAGGATGATACCTATAAGTAACACTATAATTAGACATAAATATCCATTAGAGTAAACTGTATAAATAGTAAATACCCAATAGTTTTTCCTACCTCAAATTAACTTTCCTTTCAACTTACCGCTAGAACACGGTTACATAAGCCAAACATAACCTTCTTAGAGTAAATTCAGCCCAAACTGATAAATAACTACCAAAATACTACCAAAAATTTAATTTTTTTAGGTCGCACTAGTTAATAGTTATAAAAAAATGGCTACCACCAGATTTCCCTTCATCTATTCACTCTTCACATGAAGAATATCAGTGTGAGCCAACCCTCTGGGAATAATATCAACCTTCATTCTCTCAGAATGTTATGACCATAGGTATGTACTCATGATGCATAAATGTGATACTTGACAAAATAAACTTTTTATGCAAATTTATAAGAATTATTGATATGCATCTTAAAGCAATAATATCTTCTGATACATGGTCCATAGCAAGGTAAGATGTATCTACAGATAATGTGCTACATACATTCAATTATTTATTGCACCTTCCAGGAAAATTCAGTTCAGAGTAGAAAATATAAAAGCACTTTCATTGATATTGACGGTGTAATGAAATTTACCACTACTGTGATATCAGAAGAATTACTTCTTAAAAAAAATTGTATCTCCTAAGACTTTTATTCTGTGACTTTAATGTGGCTACAGCATTGGTAATTGTTTACACACTTTGAAAAAAAATGGACTCTTTGACTTGCCTAGATATAAAAAAAAATACTCTTTGAAGACAACTGTTGGTGTAAAGAACACATCTACAAGTTGCTTGTTCCCCTTCTCACGTAAGAATCAGGTACGGATGAGACTGGACATGGCCAAACTTTGGTCCTATTCTGATACATCATACATGAACAGACACAAATCTAACCAAAAACAATGGTGATTCAGACCTGACATGACTCGTCAATACAGTCCACATTAACCAATAATTTGGGTTTGAAACTTTGAATATTCTAATGTAACTTGTATTAATACCGCCAAAACCTAATTGTAACCATAACCAATAAACAATAGTAATTAAAAGTAACATGACACAATAATGTAGCTTTCTTTGTTTAGTGAAGCAAAGATAAATTAACTTGTCGTTAAGAATGTTCTTTGACTTTGTTTACACAGTCTCACACACAACAAAGCCTTTATGCCAAACGTTTTGGATCTCCCGACTTAAGAAAACACGAGTCATTTTACTCCATAGGTTTAGTTATGGCCATAGATAAAGGCACAACAAAAATGTTAGGGGACATTACAATTTGGCAGTCCTGGATATGCATAGGACTGTCAAAATTTTGGCAGTCCTGCTTTTTTTAGGACTACCAAATTTTAGCAGTCCTAAGACTGTCAAAATTTTGGCAATCCTAAGACGGCAAAATTGTGATGTCCCTTAACACTTTGTGTTGTGCCTTTATCAATGGCCGTAGTTATACATACCATAAATTGAATGGTGTAACCACAGAGGTGGGGGGCACACCCTGTTCATTATTCATCCTAAAACCTCAACAGATTTAAAGATCAAATGGTGTTAAATTACCAAAGTGGTGAATCAAGAAGACATAACAAGTCATCTCTTGAGACACTCAAAACCGAACAATTAGCGACCGGTTAAGCTTTGGACCTCTGATCCATCTTAACGTACGATGCATATATGACAATGAACAGTGTGGATCTGCACTTTGAATGACCCACCACATACTTCTTAGGTGAGTATAAATAAGGTATTACACTTAGTGACTAAAGTAACTCAGCCTATATATACAACTTTGGTGATGACACTACCTCAGGATATCAGCATCTACTCCTATAATCTACATGATAACAACATGGCTGCCCCTCCCATTTAATTCAATGGATCAAGAGTGGGTCAAAGCTCTAGAAGTTTGGCTATTGTAATCGAGGGAGGATATGACAACATTAGGATGATCTCGCCCAAGATAACGTTGTTTAGAAAATTCCTAGGGCGAAGGTCGGGGAGGAAAACAAGGGAAAGTGATTCTACGGCTTAGGATTTGCTGTCATTGGGGAACATAGTTTGGAAAAGAAAACCGACTTTGGTAGAGTTACTCCAAACTCCGAACAACTCGACTTACGAGCATTTTGGTGGCTATGGAGTTGGATAAAACTATATTTCTAATTCCAAAACACCTTACGGACTACTGGAATCAGCAAAACTCCAATCTAGTTGATTTTTTGTGAAACTCAATTTTAAATCCATTTCCTTCTATTCTTAAAAGTTTCCAAGCTTACTTACAAATGAACACAGCAGCTCACGAGCTCGACTCAACTCGTCTTAATTAACGTTCTGTAGTTGGGTCATAGTTACCGGCTACACATAAACCCCTATTGAACCATGTTCTGGTACAAGCATCCGAACATGGTACATTTCCAATCCGGATCATTATGGTACTCAATTTAGCGATCCGAAGCAAAGGTTTAATGCTGTTCTAAATATATAGGTGGCTGAGGTCTTAGAGAATGAGCCCCATTTTGGTGGCTCAATAAGTATCGAACGCAAACGGTTCAATTAATTTAACGAATGAAAGCCTAGTCCAAGAACCCACGCGCTCATAGTCACGCTTGAGCAGCTCTCAAGCCTAGTTGAGCATCTTGTGAGCCACTCGAACTAAAACATGCCAGCTCAACTCACCTAAGCTTGATTGCAGCCCAAACTACTTCCAAACTCCCAGACGTCACCTGACTTAGATATGACTCCAATTTCCTCAATGGAATAATATCATCTTTTCTAACCCTTAAGAAACAATAGAATTCTCTAAATCGGTATTGTGTCCGTTTAGCTTCGTGTCAAACACATGGACCTTCCAAAATACACTAGGACATGCAAAAATCAATTCCGTGTCTGTGTCGCCGTGTCTACGCAATAGCTAACCCGGTCCCCGTTTTAGCAAACCTTGTTCGGAGCTAGGTCAGGGTTGTGTTATAACCATCATATACAAAAGAGAGAACTGATTGGAGTTTTTAAAAAAATAGTTCACAACTCCAGTGAGGAATTCCATCGAACATTTAAGGGGCAGAGGAGGGGGGAGAGGGATCGCAGGCGTACCGGTGGACCGGTGTCGGGGCCTCTGGACGACATTGCGGAAGGAGATGCGAGGATCGGACTCTCCCGCCCATCTGGAAAAGAAGGAAAAAAAAGAGAGCCAAATTTAGGGTTAGGGTTTAGGGGGAGGTGGGGTTTATTTTTTTTAATTTACCCGATACGGAAAGTGGAGCCGCCATTGTCGATGACGATGGGAGTGGCAGAGGAGAACCGATGGTAGTCCGACTGCCGGAGCGGCTTCGCCATGGACGGCATGATAGCTCTGCTTCCTTCTTCTATGGGAAGCCCTCTCTCCCCATTGAAATAGTGCTGCTGTTTTGGAACTTCCCGAGACCGATCAGGACTCGAAACACTCTGGGCCGATCTATCTGGTCGCTTGAAAGTGGGGACCGGTGGAAGTGGGGATTTCAGGTAAAGTGAATATAAATCATCCTTAGACTATGTTTGGGAACATAGGAGGGGAGGGAGAGGAAAATTTGAGAGGAAGGAAAATTGAGGGAGAGGAAAATTAACTTTACCTCTTCTTGTTTGGATGAACAAAAAGTAGGGGAAGGAAAAGTTTAAAAATAATTTTTTATTTGTTTATGGATATAGGTATAATTACTATTTCCTCCTTGGTATTCTCAAATGATGATTTAATATTAACTTTTTGAGGGGTAGTAGGGTAAATTCACTCAAATTCCTCTCATCTCTCTCCATTTTCCTCCCACATTTGGGAGGAAAATTTTTTGGTGGGACCCACCTACTTTTTCCTCTCAAATTTTCCTCCCCCATGTTCTCTCCCCCTTTCCAAACACCATCATTTAAAAATTTTCTCTCACTTTCCCCTCAACTTTTTCCTTCCTCCCATTTTCCACCCTTCCCAAACAGTACCTTAGATGTGAGAAAAATACAATTAAAGACTCATAGTTTGAAAAAAAAAAAAAAAAATCTTTATTAGGCTGTATTTGGTAGGTAGGATGAAAAAGTTAAAGAAAAAAAAAATAGAAGATGTATTTTCCTTCCACATGGAAAGAAAAGAACATTTCCTTCCTTTGTGTTTGGTAGCAATGATGGAAAAGATAAGAGATGCATTTTTCTTTGTTTGGTATGAAAGAAAAAATTGAAGGAAAGAAAGTAAAAAAATATAGGGTTTACCAATTCTACCCTCAACTAAAAACACTTATTTACCATTTGACTTCATAAATAGTTTTTAAATAATACATTTATATGGGGGTATAATTGTTAATTAATACAAGCCTTCACTTTTCCTTCCACTTTTTCTCCCACTTTTGGGGGATTGGATTTCTTAGGTTACGAGGTGTAACGCCCCAGTCCCAAAATACGTAGGACTAGAAACGTAGACATACCAGCTGTATACATACGAAGTACACTCCAATATATGGAAACCTCGTATGAATACATAAGCTGTAAAATGCAGTAGAACCATAACTAATCTCATCCACACAGAATAAATGAATAAAAGATCATATAATGAGAATGAATTTGTCTTGATACAATATGTTGGGCGGAGACAAATCCACTACCAACGAAATAAGAAAAAGTACATAGAAAATGGAATGAGTGGCGAGCGAAGCGAAGACGATCCAAGTGCAATCATCCTCGAAGAAATAGCGATGATCACGGCTAGAGCTAGAACACCTGCAAAAGACAAGAGCACACACCTTGAGAGATAACCAGATCCTTAGAGGGACGTAACAAGACACATAATATCATGCCATATAAACTGAATAAATATTGCTCAAATAGATATGTAATAGGGTACCTAACCGTACTATGGTGAATATGCAATAAAGAACAAACCTTTGACGCATGGGCCGGATCAGAAAAATCAGGAATCAGGACCGTATCTCCCACTGAAGATAACCGGCAATCAAGACCGTACCTCCCACTGAAGGTAACCGGCTATCAGGACCGTACCTCCCACTGGAGATAACCGGCAATCAGGGCAGTGTATATATGACCCATACATAAAGGAGATGTTCTTCCCACCCAATGCCTACCATGTTGTATCCACAACAGTAAACCTCTATAACCGCTAAGTCAAACTAGCATGCAATTTTTATTAGCGGTTATTCCTATCGCACGGCTTATACGCACCGGTGGCCAGCCAGTCACGCATGTCCGTGTTCTACATGTGACACACAATTTCGTGTTACAACGTGTCAAGGCAATGAATGCAACACACAAGGTGGTCCCTTAAATCTAGGTTTAATGTGTAAGAAAAATAATACATAGCAGAGACTATAATTGAACAGCAAGTTCTAACAGGTTATGCCATGTATCACAGTTTATTTTGCATAAAAAAATAAATAATACATGAAATATGAGCTAAAATAATTAAACAGCAAATGGCAAGGTGTCTTGCCTGGTAGAGCGCCTGGGGTGCGGTGATAATCATGGTGGCATGAACTGCGACTTTGGTATAATAACTACACAAGGGGACCTCTGATGGTGGCACGGACAGTTCCATTGAGTCCAGAAGGGTCAAATTAGTTGGGTTTGACATAAGGTAGTCTCGAATTGGCAAGAGAATGTGAATGATGGGATTAGGCACGGACAGGAAGATAATCGAAGAAATTTAGATAAATAGTATATATGATTTTAGGAAATTATAAATGAGGACTTATATTTTTATCCCAGAATATTTTATAAGTAGTATATCGTTTTAGGTCAAAACTTCAGTAACAATATTTTATATAAATACTTGGAAAAAAAATATTTTATTTAGTCAAAGTCATTTTGGAGAAATACTTGAAAATGTAAAAATCGTTTTTAGGCTGAAATACTTTAAGTTTGACAAAAGATTTTTTTATAGATGGAAAACTATTAGTAAAATAATTTAGAAAAATATTTGAAAATATTAGAAAACCGAGAAAACTATATTTCTAAGGTCAAAATTTATATCTAAGTACCCTAAAATAATCAAATAATATATTTTCCACAAATATATTAATATTACGGCTATATAAATCTCCCAAAATTTAAAATGACGTTACTACAATTAGTAATACTAATTATGTTACCGGATATTATAAAACGAAAATACAATTGATATATACTGTCTACTCATATTACAAAATAACAATAAAGTAGATAATAACAAATACAATAAAATAAAATAAAATTATAAAATAAAATAACAAAAAAAAGAAAAGAAATAATAATAATAATAACTGGAATAATAGTAATAATAAGGATGATTTAATCAAATAACAAGGAAACACCAAAGCAAAAGAAAAATAAAAAATATATAATAAATAAAAACAACATGCAGTAACCTAAGCTGCTGTCAGCTGTTTTCATTCTTTCCGAGAGGGCCACACAGCAATTGCTAATATCAAAGAAAACGACAAATAAAAAAAAACTAATAAAATAAGAGACATCCAGTTAGACATCCAGTTCCTTCCCACAAAGTGAGCTGATAAAGAAGGGCAGGTGAGAGAAGTAAAAAAAAAATTCGCATAAGGAGGAGGAGAAGGAGGGTTCGAGTGAGCGGTGGGGGTCGCGGTCTGCGTGCGGTGGCGCGCTCGCACTGGCACGGCGGAGTTCGGGTGAGGGAACGGCTCGGTGGGCGGCGACGGGCGGAGCGTGGCGGACGGGCGCGGCAAGGGAAGTCGGTCGGTCGGAGACTGGGCGCTCGACGGAAGAGGAGAGGAAGAAGGGGGTTTCTCGGCTTGGCGCGCGACGGATCTCGCGCCGGCAGCGGCGGATGGTGGATAGGTAAGTGGCGGATGGTGGTGATTTATTGGTTTTTCCTTCTTCTTCTTTTATTTTTATTTTTGGGTTCCTGTTTGGCTGGGTGGCGTCGGCCGGCGATGGTCGAGGTGGTGTTGATGGGTGGCGGTGGTGACGGCAGGTGGTGGCCGCGGATGATTGGTGGTGGCATGAGTGTGTGTTTTTAATTCTTTCTCTTGATTCTGGTGTGGTGTTTCTCGTGGTGGTCGGGATCAGTTGGATCCGGTGGTAGATGGTTGTGGTCAGGCTGGGCGGGGTGTGGATGACGGTCGGGAGGAGGAACGGGTGGCCGGACGATCGGTTGGGACTTGCCACGACAGTGACGAGGTTTGGTCGGTGATTGCGGTGATGAGAGTCGGCGGCCACAGAGGTGATTGAGGCGAGGCTGGCCGAAACCGGGGGTTCGGTTGGAGTCTGGGTACAGTGGGTGGCGTGGTCGGAGGATTTGTCGCCAGGGCGGTGTGAAGGCTGTACGGTGGTGATACATGGCCACGGTGGTGGCGGTGTTGGTTTGGCCGTCTTCGGGACGAGACCGGAGGCTGTGGTGTGGGTAGGCTGGTCGTTGTTGCTGCAACAATGGAGGTGTGGTGGTCGACAAGGCAGGGTAGGGTTAGGATTTAGAATTTTAGGATTTGGGTTAGGGATTTGATCTGGGTTGTATCGTGTCGGGGTTGTCCGACACGACGGAGATGGAATTGTATATGTAAAAATATGGAATAATAATTTAGATGGACACTGACACGATGCACGTAGATTTGTAGAGAAAAATTTTGTGGAAGATGAATATTGAATTGGAGGAGTACATGCCTATTTATAGGACGTGGGAATTCTCAATTGGATAGGATTAGGAAAAGTTTAAACCCAATTTAGATATTTCCTAATTTAATTTAAAATCAATCCAAATCCACATACAAATCAAATTTAAATCAAATTAAATTTTTAGTTTAAAAATCAAATGGGATAAATCAAATTGCAAATATTTAACTATTTAATTTATTCCATAAACTCAAATCAAGATTTAAATACCACAATAATTTCAAAATATATTTTCTAAAATACTAATAATATTAATTTCGAAAATACATTATTATTTACAATTAAACTCAATAAATATTTACTAATTATATATGTATGTCCAAATGATATTTACATAAATATACTTTTCTAATATACCATTTTATAGAAATTTTTTATTATTATTATAACTATGTAAATGAAAGGCTTTATAAATAAAATAACAAATTTGGAATTTTGGAACGATAACTAAAATACTTATTATATATATTTTGAAACTATAAAAATAAGAAAAATATTTTTCCTAAAATATGTACGCTCGTACATATTCGCACTCGTCGAGCAATTTCGAAAAATAAAATTTTCGTACACGACGTACAATACGACTACGTGACGTACAATACAAAATTTTAAATCAGTACGAAAATTTAAATAAAAAAATAGTAGAAATTTAGGGGTTTTACACGAGGGAAAAGTAATCCCTCCACTTTTCCTTCCTTCCTATTTTTCTTCCATACCAAACAAGAGAAAATGAATATTTTTCTTCACTTTTCCCTCCTCTATTTTTCTTCCTTCCACTTTTCCCTCTTACCAGGTGTGTTTGGTATGAAGGATGGAAAAGTGGAAGAAAGGAAAAAGATAAGGATTCATTTTCCTTCCTTTGTGTTTGGCAGCAAGGATGGAAAAGATAAGAGATGCATTTTTCTTTGTTTGGTATGAAAGAAAAAATGGAAGGAAAGAAAGTAAAAAATATAGGGTTTACCAATTCTACCCTCAACCAAAAATACTTATTTACCATTTGACTTCATAAATAATTTTTAAATAATACATTCATATGGGGGTATAATTGTTAATTAATACAAGCCTCCACTTTTTCTTCCACTTTTCCTCTCACTTTTGGGGGGCTTGGATTTCTTAGGTTATGAAGGAAAAATAATCCTTCCACTTTTCCTTCCTTCCTATTTTTCTTCCATACCAAATAAGAGAAAATGAATCTTTCCCTTCACTTTTTCCTCCTCTATTTTCCTTCCTCCCACTTTTTCCTCCTACCAAACACACCCTTAGTTTTCTAACCCAAGGGGGGGAGGGGAGCTGGCCGGCGGAGGGAGGAGTGGGGGGCGGGTCGGGCGGTTGGCCGGCGGGTCGAGGGGGCTGGCCGGCAGAGAGGGGGGGTGTTGTCGTCGGGGGGCTAGCCGACGAAGGGAGAAGGAGGGGGGGTCGGGGGGCTGACCGGCGGAGGGAGGAGTAGGGGGGCGGGTCTGGTTGCTGGCCGGGAAGGGGGGAGGGGAGGGGTATTTTAGATTTTTTTTTTTTTTAAAAGTCAATGACAACCATTTCTAATAGCTAAGAAACGGTATGGACTTTTTTGTTCACGCAAACAATCTAAGGAGGGGTCAATTGCATTAGTTTTCTAACAAGTCTTATTTTGCTAACGAGACAAATCTAAGGAGGGTTTATATGCACTTTATCCTGAAGATTTCTAAAAATGAGTTCCTATACTACTTGTTCACTGGGGGGTAAAGTGCATATAAACCCTCCTTATATTTGCCTCGTTAGCAAAATAAGACTCGTTAAAAAATAATGCAATTGACCCCTCCTTATATTGCCCGTGTGAGCAAAAAAGTCTCTACCGTCTTTTAGCCGTTAGGAATGGTTGTTAGTAGGGCTGTGCACAATTAAGTCAAACCGACCAAATCGAACCAAGCCAAACCGAATCGATTAGTTTTAAACCGAATCGATGGTTCAGTTGGTTTGGTTCGGCTTCATTTTTTTTCAAAGCCGACCGATTCGATTCGGTTCACAGTTTGGTTATGCCAAAAACCGACTAAACCGAACCGAACCAAATCCTTGTTAAATAATTAGGGTTGACCGGTTGGGTATGGGTTCATTGGGTTGTATTATACTGGTTTGGTTCATTTATTCACATCACAGCCATTTATCAAGTTGAAGTTGAATGAGCTCTCTCTCTCTCTAGTCTCAAAGAGGAGTGCTTGCGGCTCCTATTATTTTCTAATTGCTCCTGTGCACATGGAAGGGACTTTTGGTTGAATGTATATAATTTTTTATATGTATAATTGGTATTTTTTTCCACCTGCAAAGCACAAGTTGAATTGAAGCTGCTGAATTGTATTTACTGTTGCAAAGTACAAGTTGACTGAGGTTTCACAAAAAAGAGAGCATACAGTCCATTTTTTTATGTGATCAAAACCGACCAAGTCGAACCAATCCAAACTGAACCAAGTCGGTCGGTTTCAAAACCGAACCGACCATTTGGTTGGTTTGGTTCGATTTTGTTTTTTTCAAACCGATTAACTTCGGTTCGACTTCGGTTGGGACCAAATAGGTCGACCATCGACCGATGCACACCCCTAGTTGTTAGTGACTTTTAAAAAAAAATTAAAAAAACTACCTAAAATGCCCCCCTTCCCTACCAGTCGCCCTTCTCCCTCCGATTCCAGCTTCCTTCCCCCTCCTCCCCCCGCCGGCCAGCCACCCGACCCGCCCCCCCACTCCTCCCTCCGTCGGCCAGCCCCCGACCCCCCTCCCTCCACCGGCAGCCCCCCGACCCCCCCTCCTCCCTCTGTCGACCAGCCCCCTCGACCCGCCCCCACCACCGGAGAGAGAAAGGGGGGGAGTGGGGGAGGGGTAAAATTATCTTTTTAGACGTATTTTAACGGCTGTTAATGACGGGGGTGCAAACTGAATAAAAATAAAAATGCAGGATTCTTTTCAAACTATGAGTCTTTAATTGCATTTTTCTCATATCTAATGAGGGTTTATATGCACTTTTGCCTTGTTCACTGTTATAAATTATTATGGTTGGTTTCAAGTAGCGACTTTTAAGCAAATCCAATCTGATAATATATTAACAAACGGTTTAAAAAAAGTTACATGAATAAAGTTACCTATATGTCCATATATATATGAACAAAACGATTTCGAGCGTGAAAATTGCCACACAGTCTACGCCTCGATCAGGAGGTACTCGATTAGGAGGTAGAAGTTCATATTTGATCAAAATAATAGAAACACATGAAATAATATAAATGTCTACTTGAAAGTACGAGAGATTTTAAAAAGTAAAAATTACCGGGAAAAGCAATCATAGTTTTGAATAAGTAGAAGAGAAACATAGATGAGAAAAAAAATAGAGTATGGTATTAGTAGTTATAATTATATATTTTTGGTGAGAATTTAAATGAAATAAAATAATAAATTTTCTCAAAATCCGTCGATTTTTGGTGTGTATAAAGACACCAAAAATTATATTTACACCGATTTTAGGAGATTTTTGATCCGACCAAAACCACTACCTCAAAAAATTAACAAACATGGATTTTCATAAATGTCCAGTTCAAAAGTACCCGAAAACCGATATAAACACCGTTACCAAGCAGGCCGTAAGATTTTTTATGTCCTAGTTGGTAGAGTTTCTACATAGAAATTGCACACACAAAGAAACATTTTCCAATGATTCTATATTTCCATCATACGTGGCACAAAATAAAAGATCAATTCAACAACATAAGACCTAATATTATTTGCTATGAGAGATGGAAAAAATTTATGAGAGTTTTTACATATAAAAACCTTCATATAATTTTTCTATCCTACATCACCGCCACAAAGGATGAGAATTGGAATAAAAATGATGGTTGGGAGAAATTTTTTTTCCCTAAAAGAGGGTTTTACCGTAGAAATATGGGAGATAGGATAATTTCGAAAGAGATCTCTAAAATTGAGTTTCATTAAGTGTCACGCCCCAGAACCAGAATACTGGAGAGCGGAGGAGTGACTCAGCCAGCTACGTATTACGGGTAGATGAATACCGTATAATACGATCAATGCTGTCTAACCAGACGAGGGGGTGCATACTACATAAAAGTCTTACTATGGTCATTACACATCTATTGTCTCAATCATTCAAACAAGAAACAGAAATATAGAACATGTAAGGTAAAGCAGTAAGGCGTCCCAAACGCTCTGTCAAAATGTTCTTGATATCTGGCTTTACAAAACATAGCCAGATTGATGTAGCAAAAGTATACACAATTATTATCAGCTGCAGTCTGACTTAATTACAATTATGCAAAAGTAAGTACAAGACAATCCGACTAACATGTCGGTGCCAAACGGCAAGGTATAAAGTAGATAACAAAATGAGTGGTGAAGTTAAGGAACCCACTCGAGGCCTCCTGCGATCATTCCTCTAGTAATGACCATCCTGGAGGTGGAAGTACGCTGAGTCCTCGAGAACTGGCTCTAAATCTGGCCATGCAAAACCAGAGAGGTTAGACCTCTAATAGCAAGTACCACAAGGGAGCACGACATGAGAACTAAAACCAGTAAGTAAGAGAATATAATAATAGATCTCTGCTTGCTACTAGAACTCACATCACATCAAGACACTTCGAACCAACCTCCCAACCAAACAAGGACAGAAGTTGGCCCGTCATGTCCTGACATTCTGATCATCCCAGTTAGGTAACAGAGTACAGTGCACAAACAAATCATCTTGAACGGCCAATCAACTCCTACGGCTTGCTATTATGAGTCCCAAGTTATCCTGGAATAATGCAATTAGGGATTCCTCAGTTCTTACTATGTGCAAGTAAGGCTAGTCTATCCAGTCGATCAATTGGCCCATGCATGAATTAGACGAGTCCTAGCAGGACGCCCGTCAATATACAATATACAATAATAATAAAAGCAGATACTGTTCTCTGCCCGTGTGGCAGATTTACAGTATCTGTGGGAACCAGCCGGCCCGTCGGGTACTACTCGTCCCAAGGGGGGCTGCCATGTAAGAATTCGGGAATCCATTCTCTCTATGCAATCATTATTTTATTTAACTTAATAGTCTCTACGTTGAGTGAAATCCCATGCCGTGGATCATGGTCATTCAAATGAGTACTTTCGTACGGGGTACGATATGCACAACTCTACAACGATACCAGTGCGGTTAGGTTGCAGGTCTTACATAGCGTAATACAACAATCAAATCTATCCACGGTAATCATGTCTTGACCATAAAGTACACATGCTTCTTTTATAGAAAAAATAACTAAATAAATAAATAAATAAATAGATTGAAGCCTGCATGTGCATGTATGTCAATATTCGGGATCAACCAGTCGAGTACAATAGTTCATAACATGAACGTGTCTCATTCATTTCATTCAATAAGACGACTAGCCAGTCTCTTAGTTCCGACTAGGAACGCATGATTAATTTAGTCAAGATCATAATCATTATCAATGGTGGCAAGGCATGAAAGTCAACTAGCATTCAGTGGGGTCGAGTCTACAACTCTCAGGGTTTAATTCTAGTCAATCCGGGTATCTATAACTCAATTCATGACACATGGTACATCCCACGTAACAATCTATATTTAACAGAAATATTAACATATCATGATCATATCAAGTTTATGCAAAAATGTGTAAGGATATAAAATGGACGTTAAACATCTAATAAGATATCAATATACAGGGCTATAGAATATCCTGGGTAAGCAGGCTACTCTCATGTCAGCCTACGCTTATGCCAGCGTACGCTCAGGTCAAGCTACGCTCAAGCCAGCGTACGCCCAGGTCAAGCTACGCTCAAGCCAAGCTAGCGTATGGGAGTCATACGCTTCCAAAAGGCAGCGTATGAACTCCATACGACTCCTTACTATCCAAGTGAGCGTATGCAAGTCATACGCTCCAAAAAGGTAGCGTATGAACTCCATACGACTCCTGACCATCCAAGTCAGCGTATGCAAGTCATACGCTCCCAAAAGGTAGCGTATGAACTCCATACGACACACGCTTCCAAAAGGTAGCGTATGTAAGACACACGCTCCCAAAAAAAGGCAGCGTATGGATTCCATGCTGCGCTAAAGAGCGCGCACAGCTCAGTGACGCAGCTAAAAAGCTAGCATACACTGCTCACTGTCTTCTCCAAACAGCAAGAACTCCATGGTTATACCCCAAAGCTTCAAAAGTCCATAACTCTGTCAAAATAAGTCCGAATCCAACTTTCCAAAGGTCAAAATTGGGTAGGATGAACTGCTCTACGACATGGAACCATCAAATCTCAAAAACAAAGGAGTTTGCTAGATCAAAACTCATAGACAACCGAAAATACAATAACTTAGATCTACAAGAAATGAATCAATGAAATCAAAAATACTAAGCACTAAACTCTCTTAGAATCATGAGAGGAAGAATATTGAACCATAAAATATGGTCCTCATGTAGAGCAAGATGTACTTGCCTAGTTGGTAGGTGGAGAGAGTAATGAAAGGAAGAAGAAGAAGTAATGGTGAAGAAGTAAAGTAAATGTGGAGAGAGAAGGGAGAGGGTGGCTTTAAATAAAAGGTGGTGGTAGGTGGGAGTTGGGCCGGGTCCAATGGGTCCAACAAGGCTAACCCGAAAGTAAAACTAAAGCAGGAATTAAAATGCAGGTAATAAAATTACAGGAAGAAATACAAAAATAAAATTGCAGGAATTAATTAGCATGAAAATTAAAGAGCAGCTAATTAATTAACATGAAAATTTAAAGAGCAGATAATAGAATTACAGAAAAATAAAGTGCAGAAAATAAAATGCAGATAATTAATTAACATGAAGTTATAGGAATTTAAATACAGGATACTACATGATAAATACTAAATAAATACATTCAGGCAATATACGTATTAGAATACGCATTCCGGGAACGGGGAGTGACATTAAGGAAAGTTATATCCTATTTGGTGGAGGTTATACGTAGAAACTGCACACACAAAATAAATATTCTCCAATGGTTCTATTCTCGTGACATAAAATAGAAGAAACAATTTAATGATGAATGACCCAATATTAATTGCTACGGGAGATGAAGAATTGAGATGAAGAATTTCTATCCTATATCACCGCCACATATGATGAAATTGGAATAGAAATCATGTTTAGAAGAAGTTTTTTCTTCTAAAAAGGGTTTATACCATAGAAATACGAGAGATAGAAACTCCCATTGGAGATGGCCTTGGGGGTTGTTTGGATGTCTGTAACTATTCGAAAGTGTAAAATGTGGTATTTTTATTATGTTGTAATATAGTACACTTTCAATATGTATTAGTGTGTGTGTGTGTGTGTGTGTGTGTGTGTGTGTGCCTGCCTCTCCATTCCCGAGCGTTCGTTGACGACGGCAGAACTCTGCCGCAAGAACCTCAGCCCGCCGTGTTCGATGTCCTCCCCGTACCCAACAGACAACCCGAGGCCTTTGTGACCACGGTGCAGGCTGATTCTTTGCGTTCGTCTTCCGTGCGACAGCCAAGAACTCGTCTGCCGCTCCGTCGAGATTACTCCCTCTACAGCTTCAGTTCCTGCACAAACCCATTCATCGCGAGCGCATTTTGCGATGTCGTGCTCCCTCATGCGGTTGTCATGGAAGAAAGCAACCCAACCACCCATTTTATCGTCGATTTTTAGCTCGAGCTCACCGACAACACCGCGAGCCCTCCTCGGCACCCCGTTCCTCGGCCTCAGCAAGCCACGACGTCTCCATGGACGCCTCCTTCTTCCGCGCCGGCACCTCCGAACCCTCCTTCTCCGCCGGCACCTCCAAACCCTCCTCCCCCGGCAGTCTATTCTTTTCGACCGCGACAAAAATCGCCAGTCTTTTTTAATGCATGCGAGAGATGGGAAAAAAAGGGAACAAGAACTTGTTTATGTTAGAGATTTCCCAATTGCAACCCAATTACAACGTCCAACCAAACGCTAAAATTGAAAAATTCAACGGTGTTGTAAATATGGATAAATTACCATTATTATTTGGTGTCTATAACTTATGCCTTTTGGTTATCCATAACCTATGGCTTTTAGCATTATTCTTCTTAATTGTCATCATGATAGTAAGCTCATTTGTAAGCCTATATAAGAGGCTCTTGTCAAGTTGATCAACACAAGTGAATGAAGAAATAATTTCCTCCATCTTCTTCTCTTTGTTTTACAATACGTTATCAGTACCATGCTCTAGAAAATAGAAGAAGGAAGAAATATTTCACATAAGGGAGAAAGAGTTCTCTTAAGAAAAGAAAGGTAGAAGTCACTTATATTGAAGAGGTAGGTCTAATCTTGTATACTTAGATATATGCATGTTTTTAGTAAAATTAAATACATATTTGATTTATGTGTTTATAGATCGATTAGAACGTAAGTTTTCTAGATCTACGTTTTCTTTTAGTTTTAGATCTAAATATGTATTGAACATGTTCACAATTTCATTCAAAATAGAAAATTTATGATAATCTATTTAAGATTATGTATAAATTCTATTTCTATATGTTTTTGTATGAACTATGAAATTAATCTAGAATATCTTTAAAAAAAAATCACTTATTTTGAGTTAGTTAATTTCATTAAATTAGTTCATGTGAATTGGTTATTTCTGTTATTTTATTTATTTGAATTCTATAGCGTACTACTTCACATTGTTGTATATGTGAATCAAATTATATTAAAAAAAAGTGCCCAAAATATATTATTATATAATGATCACATTGTTGTATATGTGATAAACATAAAATATAATATTTTTTAGTAGCATTTTATCACATTGTTGTATATGTGATACACATAAGACATAATATTCTTTGATAACATTTTATCACATTGTTGTATATGTGGTACTTCTTTGATAGCGTTCTACCACATTGTTGTATATGTGATACACATGAGATGTGGCATATGGGTGCCATGTGGGTTCATGTGGGAGTATTTTTCATGTGTTTCATCACATCGTGACATATGTGAAGTTTTGTAACCTTTAAAGTGCTTATCAATTTTATTATTAATTAGCATCTAATATAATTATTTTATGTCATGTAGATGTCGAATCTTGTAAAGTTTGAATTCAAAGCTCTTGATATGAGCAGAAATAATTATTTATCATGACAACGGATCCAAAGTTGTAATTGCAGTCCAACAAGCTTGATGGTACTATTAAGAAGAAAAATAAATAAAGTTCTAAAGCCAAGGTCAAGACTTTGATTTCATTTTTCTACGACATCATATCCATGATGGTCTAAAGACATGATATCTATGTGAGAATGATCCATTGAATTTGTGGACATCTCTAAATGATAAATTTGACCACCAAAGGATGGTAATCCTTATGACTGCTCAAACTGAATGGTTGAATTTAAGATACCATGACTGTAAAAATATTAAATAATATAATTGTGTTATGTTTATTATTGTTCCCCGCCTTAGATTGTACGGAGAAAAAGTAACAGAGCCTCAAATGATTGAGAAAATCCTCTTCATTTTTCATGCAAGCAATGTGCTTCTGTAGCAATAATATCGTGAAAGAAATTTCATAAATTACTCTGAACCGGTGATTATCTCAGTGTAGCAAAGTCAAATAGTAACGTTCTCATAAAAACCACAACTCTAGACCAACTGGGTCAATGACAATTCCTGAGGCAAATGCTAATTTTGGAATCAGCAGAGGTCGTGGTGGAGGACGTGGAAGAGGGAATGAAAAAAAAAATGGAAGATATGTCATGGTTATCAACCTTACAAAGGTTGAAACAATGGTTCATGAAAGAATAAATGAACAAATGGACAACACCCTCTAACAAAGGAAATCAAGTTACAAATGAACAGTTTGAGAAGAAGCTAATATATATGTTTATTTCAAGTATTTATAGACTATTTATATTTGAAGTCATACTTTTGGTTTCCATCATGGAGTGTCTAGGCCATGAGAGTTTTGTTTTATTGAAAAATATATATATATTATAAATTTGGAGTTACATTTCTATAATATGATATTATCATTTGAAATGCTTAATTTTTCTTATTGTACTTATGCTAGCTAGAATATATATAAGTTCATAATATTTTTATTTTGCTTCATGGAGTAGTAATGCATGCTTGTCGTAAATATGACAAAGATAGACATTGATTTAGCAATGTCGAGCTACTCTCAAAAAAAAAAAAAAAAAAAAAAAAAGAAAAAAAGAAGAAGAAGAAGATTGAGAGATTGAAAGAATCTAAGAAAAATGACTTAGATATATGTTTGGTAGATAGTACTACAACACACATGAATTTGAAGAATCAAAGTTTTTGCCAAAGTTAGTATTTGGCAGGCATAAAGTGCCAACAATAGCTTAGCCAGCCATATAATTGAGGGCTTTGGAAGAGCACACATCATGTTACCTAATGGTACTCAAACCTATTTGCAGAATGTGTTATATTCAAGTAGTTCCGTAAAGGAATTTGTTAAGTTTAATATACACAAAATGGGTATCATATTGAAACTCGAAATGATAAGAACAAAGAGTCATTATATAGCACATCTAATGTTGGGAGCAAAAGGCTCATATTAGAAGAGTTATCTTGTTTTTCGGTGGGTTTGTATTTCACCACCATTGACATAATTGAATCTAATATGGATGTGGCAAAATATAAAGCCAATGATCATGTCTTATATAACATTTGGCATGACCCTTTGGGTCATCCGGGACATACTATGTTCAATCAGATCATTGATAATCTTTGTGGATATTTATTAAAAAATTATGATATTGGCTTATTGAAGAATCAACTATATATTTCTTGTTTACAAGGGAAGATTATAACTAGACAATCTTTTCTAAAAGTTAAGAATGAGTCTCCCACTTTCTTGTAAAGAACATAAAGAGACATTTGTGGTCATATTCACCCTGCTAGTGGTTCTTTTTAAGATATTTTATGGTACTCGTAGATGTATCTATTAAGTGGTCATATGTTTGTCTATTGTCTACCAGAAATCTCGTATTTTCTCATCTTTTAGCCCAAATTATTAAACTTAGATCTCAGTTTTCTAATCACAAGACTATATTAATTAGTCTTGATAATGCCGCATAATTCATCTCACAAGTTTTTGATAATTATTGTACATCATTAGTGACTGAGGTATAGCATCATGTTCCCCAGTGCACACACAAAATGGGTTAGCTGAGTCATTTATTAAACATCTTCAACTTATAGCTAGACCTCTACTAGTGCAATCTAGTTTGAAAATTGTGGCTTGAGACATGATATTTTACATGTTGCATCGTTAGTTAAATTTAGACTCATTGCCTACCATATTATTTTATATATACAACTTGTTAGTGGTAAACAACCAAATATTTCATATTTGAGAAAGTTTGGATATACAGTATATGTCCCAGTTCCATCTTCCAAAAGAACTAAGATGGGTCCCCAATGATGTTTGAAAAATATACATTAGTTTTGAGTTTTCTTCCATAATAAGGTATTTAAAATCAATGACTGGTGATGTCTTACTACAAGATTTGTTGATTGCCAATTTGATGATAGAGTCTTCACGCCGTTAGGGGGAGGTATAAGCAACAAATTGTTCATATAGAACAAACTATTGCTAATTAACGACATGAATTGACATGGTATACGCCTACTCTATCGATCTCATTAAGTTCCAAGAACTCCAAATGTGATTATGAGATGAGAAGAATGATACATTTGCAAGAAATTGTAAACCAATTACCTGATGCATTTAATGATGCCGTAAAGGTAACTATATCATATGTGCCAGTAATAATCATTGTTTCAATTGGACAAAATCTAAACAAGGCGGCAAATGAATCTACTACTACACGTTAAAAGCGTGGTAGACCTATAGGTTCCAAGGATAGTGCTCCTATAAAGAGGAGAGTAAATGAAACATCTTGTCCTGATAAAAGTCCGATAGTGGCTGGAGCTCCAGAAATAGATAATGAAGATGTGCATATTTTCAAATTTACTGAAATGCCTATGGATGCCTCTAGAGAGGCACAGGTACCTGAAAATGAAGAGATCTCGATATTCCATACATGTTCAGGTGAATTGGGGAATAGAAAAGCACTTGTCATCGATGACATATTTAACTATGCAGTAACTACTGAAATATCAAAGGACAATGATGATTATGAAAATGAACCACGTAGTATAAATGAATGTCGACAAATAAAAGATTGGCCAATCTGGAAAGATGTTATTCAAGCAGAATTAAATCTTTAGAAAAACGTGGTGTATTTGGACCTATAGTGGAAACACCAATGGACATAAACCATGTTGATTTTAAATGAGTGTTTCGTGAGGAAACGAAGTGAGAGGAACAAAGTTGAAAGATATAAAGTCCGACTTGTAGCACAAGGTTTCTCTCAAAGAACTGGAATTGACTAGGTTGAGACATACTCTCCAGTTATGGATGTCATTACTTTTAGATATCTAATTAGTCTCGCAGTTTCTGAAAATCTTGATATGAGACTTATGGATGTTGTAACTGCATATTGTATGGAGACTTAGATACTGACATCTATATGAAAATTCCAAAAGGATTTACAATACCAGAGACTAAGTCAAAGGACATGTGTTTAATTAAACTTAGACGAGCATTATATGGATTGAAACAATCCGGAAGAATGTGGTGTAATCGTCTTAGTATATATTTGACTAAGGAAGGATATAAAAATAGTCAAATTTGTCCATGTGTCTTCATTAAGAAATTCGGAAATGAATTCTCAATAGTAGCAGTATATATGGATGATATAAAACCTGATCAGGTCTCCTACAGAATTGGAGAAAACTGTAAACTATTTGAAGAATGAGTTTGAAATGAAGACTTGAAAAAAGACAAAGCTTGGTCTCGGTTTGCAAATAGAACGAAGTTCCAGTGAGATATTAGTGCATCATTTTTGATATATTGAAAGAATTTTGAACTGATTCATAATGGATAAAGTACATCCACTAACTAGACCGATGGTTGTACGCAGTTTGGATTTGGATAAATGTCCATTACAACCAAAAGAGAAGATAAACAAGTTTTTGGTCTAGAAATGTCGTATTTAAGTGCTATTGGAGCACTACTATATCTAGCCAATGCACAAGACCAGATATTACATTTTCTGTTAATTTATTATCTAGATATAGTTCTGCACCTCCACTTATATATTGAATATAGTTAAACACATATTGAGATATTTTTGTGGAACAATTGACACAAGATTATTTTATTTATATGATTCCACTAACGATTCTTGTCTAGTTGGTTGTGCAGACTCAAACATATTTTTGACCTTCATAAGGGTTGCTCCAGACGGATTATGTGTTTATTAATAACCATGCAGCTATATCTTGGCGATCAACAAAACAAGGTTCAGTAGAAATTTTCTCTAACCAAGCATAATTAATTGCATTACAAGAAGCAACAAGAGAATGTGTGTGGTTACGATCGATCATTCATCATATACGAGTAATTAAGTGTCAACTACTCATAGTTACAAATGAGCCTACAATAATATTCAAAGACAATGCGACTTGCATTCGCATGTTCGAGAAGGATTCATCAAAGGAGATCGAATAAGCACCTTCCTCCAAAAGTGTTTTATGCATATGCTCAAAAGGACAAAAGTGATCGAAGTCAAGCAAATCCATTATATCGAGGGGGAGTATGACTCATGAAGAATATTTTTGAGTTTTGCGCGTTGTACTCTTTTTCCTTGACTAAGATTTTTTTCCACTGGGTTTTTCTTAGTAAAGTTTTAACGAGGCAACAAATGTGCATGCACCACCAACTAATTAATGGTGTATATCCAAGGGGGAGTGTTGTAAATATGGATAAATTACCATTATTATTTGGTGTCTATAACTTATGCCTTTTGGTTATCCATAACCTATGGCTTTTAGCATTATTCTTCTTAATTGTCATCATGATAGTAAGCTCATTTGTAAGCCTATATAAGAGGCTCTTGTCAAGTTGATCAACACAAGTGAATGAAGAAATAATTTCCTCCATCTCCTTCTCTTTGTTTTACAATAAACGGAGACTTTTAATGAAACTGACAGCTTCATACCACTTTCAATGCAATTCCTCAATCCAAATAGGTTTTATTGAAAGTGATAAAAAAATGGAGCCTCGAGCATTTAAGAATATATTGAAACTCTCTGCACTGTCAGCCTAAAGTTCAGTTTGACCCAGAGGCTTGTCTAGTTGGCGGAAAGGAAATGAAAGGAAAAAGAAAGGAAGAAAGAAAGACAAAAAGATTTTTTTAATTATAATTTTATTTTTATTTTTCGGTGTTTGGTAAGTTCAATTGAAAAGGAGAGTCAATAATTGCGAGTGAAAAAGTACATCCATGAGGTAAGTGGGGATCCATTTTCCTCATTTTTGTCTTTCCTTTAGAAATCAATTTTATTTTCTAATTATTCCCTTTATCGTTCAAACATACAAAGAAAAATATTTTTTTTCCAAATGTCATAATTCTGAAAATCAAACGTGGTTGACCAAACATTTCCCATCCCATCGTACCTTGAAAACTTGGTGCGACTTATTCGGCTTAGAGCGTAAATTTGGAAATTGCAGGGGAATGTGGACCCTGATGCTGTCATAGCCCAGGCTCTCCTTAACGGTAGAGGCCCAAATGTCTCCGATGCTTACACAATCAATGGGCTTCCAGGCCCATTGTACAATTGCTCTAGTTAAGGCACTATTTCTTCTACGAATTTTCCTTTCATACATAACACACGGTCTAAAAATTCAAATGACGGTTAGGAATGACAGTTTGGAACGATGCATACCAAAGATAATTGTTATTGTTAGTTGTACACGTAACAGCAACTATAAATACGTTCTTGTCTCTGTGGTATTATTAGTTTGTGATGTTACCAAAGGTTTTTTTTTATTGGTATCAAAGGTGGTTGTTTTATTTTTAGATACATTAAAGGAGGAGTAAAAGTCCGGTTTATTCGGCTTCAACCAAATCAAAATAGACAAAATCGAATAAACCAAAAACTAAAAAATCTAAAACCAAAATCGAACCGAAATTAGCCAAACAGAAATCGAATAACCATTTCGGTTGTTCGGTTTGAATATTACTGTTATTTAATGGGTTTTACTCAAAGTTGAGATCGTTATGAAATTATATTAAAAATGATAATTTTATATATACATTTTTTGCATTTTTTAAAGTTATGTCTAAAGTTGAACTAGTTAAATTATTAAAGTCGAACTTCAAAGCATACATATAATTGTTATTTCAAAATATATACATTTTTAATCACAAAATGAACATAAAATTAAAAAATATTTATATAATTACAAAGTCTTATTCGATTTTCGATTTTGGACCGAAATTCAGAACCGAATAATAATTTCTAGTATTTTCAAGCCGAAACCAAATTTTTTTTCAAACCGATCCATATCTCTTATTCGGTTTGATTCGATTCGAATTTCGGTCTAAAACCGAATAATGCTCACCCCTACATTCAAGCTGAAGGTGAAGCTCAAAAATATCTCCTCGGTCTCATCAACACTTCGCTCAACGACCACCTCTTCTTCAGCATCGCGAACCATTCTCTAACCAGGACCAACTCGGAAGGTTGAATTGTCCTAGTGACCAACTCGGAAGGTTGGATTGTCCTAGTAATTAATGTCCCTCGATCCTTACTGATGTAAATGTAAGTTTAAGTTGAATTTGACCTGGAACGGCCCGAGAAACAAACGACCTAAAAAATTGTCATAGTAAGTCCAAAGTTTTGTGGTCCTGTCTCAAACTATCGTAGACGCGAAAGCAAACTACGTGAAGCAGTTTCAAACTACCGACAAGCTCCTCATAACACCCGGCCAACCACCAACGTTCAATGCCACCTTCGCTCAATGCCACCTTCCTCGTCGCCGCGAGGTCCTATGCCACCGGCCTCGGCACGTTCGACAACACCGCCACCGCTGGCCTCCTCGAATATCACCACGCCAATAATACTACTTCGTAACAATTTAGAATCAAGTAGATATATCTCATAAAAAATGTCAAGAGTACAAATAAAAACTATGATGAACCGTATAATAACTGTATAATAACTGGATATAAATATTATTGAAACAATGACTTAGAATAATTAAGTACTTTACTCATTTGCTTCGTGGTGTTGTTTCTTCATGTGGAACTCCAGTGCTGCTCGAAGGCTTATTGGTATTTGTCTGAACTAATATTTAACATTGAAACTTGGAGCCACACCTGCCTTCCTTTCCGGTAGGGTGTGTTTGGTAAACGGTTTTTAGCCTTGAATTTTGACTTCCAAAGGATTTTGGCCAAAATCCTACAGTTCCGGTGTTTGGTAGAGTAGGAAAATCAGTTGGTTTTGGGAGAGATTTCGAGATGTGCAATTCCTGTCCCCTCTTTAAATTCCTCTTTCCACTTCCTCTTTCTTGAGTCGGATGTGGTAGGAAAATGGTGAATCCGATTTTTTCTATTATTCTATTTGTTATTTAGTTAAAACTAATTAACAAGTTTAATAGTAGTATAATTAATATAATTAATAGTTTTTTTTGCTAACAGGCGCACTAATTTTTTTGCTAACAGCTGCACTAAGTTTTTTTAAAATGGAAAGAATAGTTAGATCATTAATATAATCAATGTAATTAATAGTTTATTTAAGTCAGCTTTCTCAATTAATAGTAAATAATTAGATATATAACCTCAAAAGAATTATAGTAATTAATACTAAGTTAGAGTTTTAAATATAAACTCTTAATTGGTTAGTAATTAATTTTGAGTTGATAAAATTTTAATTAGTTACTAATTAATTATCTTAATATATTAAACTAATTATTTAATTTATTACATTGTATTGTGAATTAACCATAATTTATTATTATTATAAAATACTCTTCCACTTTTTATTTTTCACTTCCTGTCTCAACCAAACACATTTATCTAATTTTCATTTCCCACTTTCCACTTTCCTATTCCAACCAAACACATTTGTCCCCTACTAGGGGGACAAGAAAGTGAATGGATTCCTATCACTTTTCCCCACATGAAAGTCTAAATCCATATTTTTCTACACTTACGATTTACCAAACGGCCCCTTAGACAGTACGGTTGGAAAGGGAGCCCCTTATTTAAGGGGAAAAAAAACTATCGTCTAATTTTATCCCAAAGATAAGTAACAAACGAGTGATTCCCCCAATTCCTGCAAGTTGGCATGAAGATACTCGAGCCAAAGGGCAAAGGGGTTGCAAGTGTCAGTGCATTCAAACATCTTTACAAGTCATGGTGTCGGGCGGTCTGGGCCGGCCCGGGCACTGGTCAAATCGGATTTGACCGGGCCCAGTCTGGGCCGGACTCATACAGTGAACTTCAGCGGGCCGGGCCGGGCTAACCCGAAGGGAGCAAGGTTGGACCCAGCTCAGATCCGAGGTCCAATTTGGTCGGGCCGGGCCTGGACCAGACCTGTGCCGGACCGGTTCAGTCGTGGACCGGTTGGCACGGTTTGGGTTAGGAAAAAACGAAAAAAAAATTGATTTGCTTTCTTAAAAAAACATAAAAAAAAATTGAATGACCAAACAAAATTTGAATGACCAAGTAAAAGAATACATAAACTGCGATAAATGACTAATACATAAACTGCGATTAATAACTAATACAACATTACAAAGACTCATACAAGATTACTAGTACATAAACTGTGATTAATGACGGATACGAGATTTCTAGTACATAAACTGTGATTGATGACTAATAAAAGATGCGATTAATGTAGGTACATGATCTTAAATGTCGGCGTAACTTTCTGTTATGCTCTAATTAAACCCTCTCCCAATAAATAACAAATAATAATAATAATAATTTTTTTATATTAATTTTGCATTAAAAATCCTTAGCCAATTATGCAATTACATAATTGTTGAGTGCCACCTCATTGAATTAGGTGGCAACCCAAGGAGAAGGGGGGGGGGGGGGGGGGGGGTGTAAGCCCCTGTTTTTCAATTTTAGTTTTATTAGTGCTAATTAAATTTTAATGTTAGTTTTGGCCTTAAAATATTTTATTAGGATTTTTAGGAATTTTTCTATATTTTTAAATGAGTTTTAAATATAAAAATATCACTTTGCAAATTATTTGAAATTAATTAAATAAGTTTTGCAATTTTTAGAATTAATTTTATATCAGTTTGTAATTTATGATTTGTTCTTAATTAGGAAATGCAAATGTTATTTTGCATTTTATGCTGATAGAAGCCTTTATGCAAATCCTAAAACATGGGGGACTTCTGTGCAAACCTGCCAAACCCCCCCCCCGACCAGTCACCCACTCTCTCTCCTCCAGCTCCTTCACCAACCCCGCTGCCCCGACGACTAGCCGCCCTGCCCCCGCCGAATCCGGCTGCCCGACCGCCTCAAAAACCCCCTATAAAACTCCCCCTCACTCCCCTGACTAAACCCTAACCCTAAATCTCCCCCACGACCAACCGCTGCCCCGTTCTTCCCCGACGAACTCCCAAACCCTAGCCCTACTCCGACGAACTCCGCCCAGCCCCACCGTCGACCTTCACCGCCAACCACCACCACCATCCGACGCGCCTTGACGAGTCCACCGCAGCGCCACCACTCCGCCACCGCCACGACGCCTCCTCCGCCGTCCACGACCACCAAATCCCCCCCCTCCCGATCGACTGGACACGTGAGTGTTTTGTGTCAACTGTGTCGTGCATGTCTCATACGCATGTATGTTGTTCGCCGTGTCCTAGCGAGCATAAGTGTGGAACTGGACACGCGAGATTGAACTCGTGCGTGTCGTGCAGGCCTAGGACACGCTGATACCTGTGTCCTTAACTGTCAGGACACAGGGCCGATATTTATATTTTTTTTTATTGTTAATCTAACCTAAACCTAATAAAATTAACCTAAACTCTAACCCTATTACTGAGCTCGGGTTGACCCCCTGGCCAGCCCGACCCGTTTAAACATCCCCCCCTTTCCTGAGGACAGGGTTCGAGACCCCCCCTGCTGCTGTTTCTTTTCTTTTCTTTTCCTTTTCTTTTTTTCTTTTTCTTTTGTTTTTATATATAATTATATATATATATATGTATACATATATTTGTATATATGTATATATGTATTATTATACATACTATATTTAGGTATATATATAGTTGCTGTTTTTATATATATATATATATATATGAATATACTTCATTATTTTATGTATGTATATATATATATATATGTGTATTATGTATACATATATATTTATGTATATATATTTCCTTATGTATATATATTATTATATATATACTATTATATATATATATGTATACATTAATTTTGTATATATATATATATATATATATATATATATATATATATATATATATATATATATATATATATATATATATATATATATATATATATATATGTTATATAGATAAGTATTTTCTTATATGTATGTATATATACATATATTTGTATATATATATATAATATATAGTTGAGCATTTTCCTATATATATAAATATCCCTATATTTATATATATATATTATTTCCTATATGTATTTTACTTAGCTTAGTGTAAATTATTTATCTAAAATAATGTTCATACTTTTATAGTTACTATGTAAAACTTTACCTTATTAAAATAATAATATTTATTTTGCACTATCACCAAATTATATTTTTATTGTATTTAAATTACTGCAACCATTTGGTGTCCAAGCCTAGCATGGGTATTTGAGCTCAAATGTGTTTTCACACATTCAAGACCTGTACAAGTCATATTAGACTTGATTCATGGCCTTGGGTCCTGTATTTGAACTTTGGTTCAAATTATATACATGGACAAAATACGCAGATAATTAATTATTGTGTGCATTGCTGTTTTTGATTTTCTAAAAATACTTAAATATTGCTAAAATTATGGAAAAATAGTTTTTAGATACTATGTTAAGTTAGCTAATTTAGTATAATTTTTGTAGTATTTAATTTACTGTTTTGCCACTAGTTTGGCATATGAAACCAAAACTCATTTTCTGTATACTTAGGAAAACTGATTTTTATAAAATATTTGTACTGGTTAATAAATTCCAGAAAAATTATAATAAATTTCTATGATTAACAAGGATCACTTTGATACTTTGCTTTAAGAAAAACTAGGCTTTTTGTCTACTTCAAAAATTGTTAGAACACAATGATCTTTTGAATTATTTATTGATTAATTACGACTTGTAGCTTTTTGTGTTATTTGGAGTTTTAGTCATGTTGGACCCCATCCCTCACTAGTATAAAGACCCTAGAAAGTTAGTTAACATAGTGTGTCACCTCACATTGGTCTCCTATGCCAAGTCATCATTTTGGCTAGGTGCCCAGTCACAAGTCGTGTCGCACCAATTAGTGTCCTAGTGTTTTAGCTTAGTGTAAAACTAAGTTATTATATTTTGCTTCTACAGCGACGAGCTACTGGACATCCATAGCATTGTTATCGCAGCTTGTTTTGTTTTGCTTTGCTAGAGGCAAGTACTTTCTACGAACTTTACATATTGTCACATAAATGAACTGCAAACTCCACCATGTTAAATGCTGATCCTTGGGGTAGCAAGTTAGATCTCTACATGTTGTACTTCCAGTTACTACCATGCTTAGAACAGTCTTGATGTATCTCTCACATGATTAGAATATAGGTTTTGGGGGAAACTGATAGTAGTGTACGTGATCACGACCCCCCTATAGTAGCGAGCTTGGTCGCATTTTATATGCATACCTTGCCGCAGGTAAATATCCCGCATTTTTTGTACGGATGTACACCTATGCTTGTCTACTTGTACGTATGTACATTTCATTATGTGCCACAGCGCATTGTACATCTATTGACCGATCACGTACCTGCTACAGTTTTAAACATTACATATACATCTGTCTCTATGACATATGTGTCATTGCCATGATAGACTATGTGATGCCATGCTTTCCAGTTATTCCTCACATGTTCATTCTCATGTTCATTTCCATGTTTCATATGCTAGTTCACTACTAAAATACCCCATATTAGCGACGTTAGAATACGTCGCTAAATGAGGAAAATCCGTCGCTAAACATAAACTGCGACGGATTTAGCGACGAAAATTTGACGTCGCGTAATGGCTTGTCGCAGATGACCAATTCGTCGCAGTTCGTCGCTATTTGCGACGTAAGCTAACTTGTCGCTAGACGTCACAAAATTAGCGACGTCTAGCGACTATAGAGTATGTCGCCAGATTGGCGACGTAGGGCGACAACTTAGCGACGCATTGAACTTTAGATATGATGACATGGCATGTCAGCCACGTCAGCACGTTAGCGACGTCTAGCGACAAAGTTATCGACGTCCGGACTTTAGCGACGTCTAGCGACAAAGATATGATGATATCCCACGTCAGCACTTTAGCGACGTATAGCGACACCACGTCGCAAGTTAGCGACGTATAGCGACGTTCACTCTCCGTCGCTAGACGTCGCAGAACATCGCTATACGTCGCAGACTGTATAAAAAAAATATAAAAAAATAATTGCTATTTTTGTTATGCTGTGTGTCTGTGTTTACAGTGTGTGTGAAGTGCAGTGTTCGAACCATCGACAGTTTCGCTTACTGTTCTATATTTTATCTTGGATAGAAAGAGCAACAGTTCAGGGTGCACTTCTCAGAGCTTCCTCTTCACGTCCTTCACCTTCTCGGGATCCTTTACGACGTCCCGAGAAAGTGAAGGCCATGAAAATGAAGCTCTCAGAAGTACACCCTGAACTGTTGCTCTTTCTATCCAAGATAAAACATACAACAGTAATCGAAACTGTCGATGGTTCCGAACACTGTATTTCACATTCACTGTAAACACAGACACACATCATCACAAAAATACACATTATATTTTTTAAAAATTTGGGCAGCACCTCCTTTGTATATCAGATCATCGCTTATAACCCAGCGTAGGTATATTCGTCATCCCCGTCGCAGATAAATGGCAAAACAAGTCTACAACCAATAAAAGTTTACAATCAATAAAAGTCTACAAACAATAAATGTCTAACAAGCAATACAACCAATAAAAGACGATGGAGCAATATCATCACCCAATACAACTAATAAAAGTCTCGTAAGCAGAGAAAGAAGTATCTCAACCAATACAAGTCAACCACAAATAAGAGTCTCACAAACAGAGAAACAAGTGTATCAACAACAAATAATAAAAAAGACATCACAAAGGACCCCGGCTGCGCATCTGGGATAAAATGATGTCGTACTGCTCCTGTGTGAGCTGTGCAACGTCCAGAGACAGTGAAACGTCTGGAGTCGGCGCCATCGATGGACCGGGAGGACGCTGCTCTATCTCTCACAGTCGCTCAGCATGCACAACCAGGGCACTCACCATCCTCCGACTACTATCCTCAAGCGAAGTCTGTACCTGATTGAGTGTGGCAGACATGGCGATCTGCGTCCCCTCCAGCTCGACCTGTCTACGCTCTGTGCACTGCGTAGACTCGGTGAGCGTGTGCAAGTTAGCAGCTGTAGCCTGCTGCAGACTCATCATCTCCTGCATACTGCGCTCGATCGCATCAAATCGTCCGGTGATCGTCGGATCGTCGGATCGTCGCTCTGCCCCAGCTGCCTCAGAAATCTGCTGCTGCAACTCGCGACGCAGCTCCTGGAGCTGACGAGCAATATCATGCGCCTGTGATGACGCCTGCGAAGCTGGAGACTGCGCACTGACAGAGGGGGCCCGGGATGACTCTGAAGCCAAATAGGCGCCGTAGGATCCCGTACCGTAGTACGTACCCTTCTGAAGACCACCAACGGCGGTCATCCAGAGGTCGTCCGACGATGGAGCTGTAGGCGGCTGGAAGGAAGTACCAGGCCCTCCCTCTGCTGGCGCACTAGCAGCAGCAGCAGCAGCAGCAGCCGCCTCCTCTTGTAGCCGAAGAAACTTGGCCTAGAATAATGTTTGCTAACGTCTAAGTGTTTGCTAAAGTCTATATTGATATCTATTTTCCTGTTTTCTAAGTTATAGTAAATTAATATAAAGGATAGAACGTACATATGCCTGCGTCGCCCTCTCGTCAATGAACTCCCCAGCCCTCCGATGGGTGACCAGGAAGACGGTCACCATGTTGGGGTCCTCACCCTTTTTTACCTGTTAAAATATATATTTATCTATTATTAGTATTAAACATTCTTTCCAACTATATATAAAATGATGTCCGTCATAGGAAACGTACCAGACGACGAAAATGCTCCGTCATAGGAGTGGAGCCACCACACCACTTACCGGCGCTCGACCGCGCCATCTTGGCCTTCTCAGACCGCTCCCGGTACCCGTCCTCGTCGAATCTAGCCTTCATCGCAGTCCACTGCTCTGGCGTGATCCAACCTTGGATCGGCTTTCCGGCGCGGTCACGATCCTTCTGGTCGCGGATCGCATCACGAATGAGCTTGCCTGCGACGGCAGGAAATTGGCCCTCGATCTTCGTCGCCCGGTGTGGTGGATAGAAGTAGGTCCTCTACGAGAAGTCAAATAGAAAAGTTGTATAATATACAAAAATGATTATTAAAATTTAAAAATAAACAAATTTTTTAAGTGGGCCAACCAAAAGGCCTTCCTATCGGCGGGAGCATCTGAGTAGTTAATCCAAGGCCCACCATAGTTCTCCCTCAGAAATCTTCCCAGCGCTCTCTGTACTGCAGGAGGCCGATATCTATAAAATAATAAATTTCATGAATATATATGTACATATAATCATTTGAGAAATATATATTAACTAATTAACTTACTTCGTAGGCCCGTCCGTCCAAATCTCCATCCGCGTCTCGCCCGGTGGAGCGCATGGAGGGTCGCTATCACCTCCTGCCTGGTCAGGATCAGTCTCATCCCCGTCCTCCATATGCTGGGCGTCGGCTCTCCCCATGGAGCCGTCGGCAGGAGGAGTGCTGGACGCAGGAGGAATGCTGGACGCCGGAGGAATACTGGACGACGATGGTGGAATGTTGGACGACGAGGGAAGATCAGTCGCCAACCTGCTGGAACTGTCCTGTCCCGGTAATGGACCGGGAACTGTCCTGTCCCGGTAATGGACCGGGAACAGTACTGTACACTGGCGTACTCGGAGATGAGGATGAGGGTACGAAATCTGCCTCTCTATCCCGAGGCACACGGGACTGACTCGTATGATGACGTCCTCCGCGTCGTCCTCCTGCCATACCTGATAATAACATATTTATATGATAGACATCACAGATTTTTGAAAAATATCATAGTCCCAAAAGTGTCACTAAATACATCACAGATTTTTGAAAAATATCATAGTCCCAAAAGTGTCACTAAATACATCACAGATTTTTGAAAAATATCATAGTCCCAAAAGTGTCACTAAATACATCACAGATTTTTGGAAAATATCTGTCACAAAAGTGTCACTAAAGATAACGTCCTCCGCGACGTCCTCCGCGTCGTACATATTTAATCCTCTTCTGACTTGATAGGACAAATGGTTCATAGGCTTGATATCGACGCCGATAGTTTATATCCACAAGACCGTGCTTATCTACTTTCCAACCTTGACCTTCAATCGGATCGAACCAATCACACCTGAATAACACAATCTTAGCAGGCTCTATTCCATAACTATATGTCAGCTCCACAATCTCCCATAGGATGCCGTAGAAATCGTTGCCCGCATCAACATCTTTGTAGTTCGAAGATCTGATACACAAACAGCTGTTTTTGGTGGAGTCGAGATCCACAAAGTTGTCTCTGATCGGGCAAGTTGTTGACCTGAACCTGAACCCATTAACACAGTAGCTTGGCCATATTTTTGCAGCATAAATTGGTCCCTTGGCTAGCGTTCTAATAGACTCATTCTCAAGTCTTGCGTATGGACTATCGACCTAAATACCACGAAAAAATAAATTAAGCTCATTCTCAATCAAGTGCATATACTGAAAGGTAATTACAGAGTTCTCAAGTCTTACATATGCACTCAACCATGATGGAAAATAACGCCTCATTTCTTGTTCTAGTTCTTCTTCTGTTATGTGTGGCCTACCTGACCTCACTTCATCATTAAATATGCTGAAAACAACATCGTTCAATTAATGTAATAGTCTAATAATCAACACTATTAAAATAATGTAAACGTATTAATTACTTACCCCTCCAGCTTCTCTACTTCATCCTCATCGCAGTTGAGTAATACATACACCTGAGCAGCCCTTAGCTCATCATCGTTCAGATATCTCTTCTTCATTTTACCCGACGGCTTTCCTGAAGCATTGAATACCTTCAGTATTGTATCATTACATTCATGATCTCCGTCGTCGTTTCTGGAAGCTCTCGTTCTATTAGTTGCAATATGAGGCTTGAAATACATCGAACAAAAGTTTGTAATCTCCTCGAGAACATAGGCTTCACAAATAGAACCCTCGACCCGTGCCTTATTTTTCACCTTTCTTTTTAGGTGATTCAAATGTCGCTCGAACGGGTACATCCATCGATATTCGACGGGTCCACCAACACGTGCCTCATAGGATAGATGAATCGGCAAATGCTCTATAGAGTCGAAGAATCCAGGAGGGAACACCCTCTCTAGCTTGCACAGTGTTACCGCAATGTCCTTCTCTTGCTTTTCTAGACGATCAACGAGCAATTTCTTAGAACAAAGGTCCCTGAAGAATATGCTAAGCTCCGTCAATGGATCCCAAACTGCCTGCGGTAAGAATTCCCGAAATGCAATCGGAATTAACCTCTCCATGAATACGTGACAATCGTGGCTCTTCATACCCGTCAATTTGTTTTCCTTCGGATCGACACATCTTCTCAGATTTGACACATATCCGTCTGGAAATTTTAGGCCCTGGATCCACCGACAAAGTCTCACTTTATCCTCCTTGTCCAGTGAGAAGATTGACTTCGGCAGGAACTGTTTTCCATTCTGCTCTATCAAATGCAACGCAGGGCGTTTGCATATTTCTGCTAAGTCCAACCTGGCCTTGGGATTGTCTTTCGTTTTTCCCTTTACGTCCATCACAGTATTAATTATGTTATCAAACACATTCTTCTCAATATGCATGACATCAAGATTATGTCTGATCAGATTGGTACTCCAATATGGCAGATCCCAGAATATGCTCCTCTTTGTCCAGTTATGATCTCTACCAAATCCATCGCACTTGTACCCAGTTGTAGGATCTTCGACAGCACTTGGAAAATCTCTAACCTCCTCCCATATCGCGGCTCCGCACCACCTTGGCGGTGGATCACCCTTCTCTACAACGCCGGCACGGAATGCATTCCTGTTCCTTCTGAACGGATGATCTTTTGGCAAAAATTGTCGATGACAATCAAAGAAGCACGGTTTTCCTCCGTGTTTCAAGCGAAAAGCCTTAGTACAGTCCATGCAAATCGGACATGAGAGACGTCCATGAGTGCTCCATCCAGATAACATTCCATATGCCGGAAAGTCGTTGATGGTCCACATAAGGGTTGCCTTCATCTGAAAATTCTGCTTCCTGGAAACATCGTACGTGTTAGCGCCTACTTTCCATAACTGATTCAACTCATCTATCAAAGGCTGTAAGTACACATCAATGTTCCTCTTGGGATTGTTCGGACCAGGAATTATAACGGTTAGAAACATGTACTCGGTCTTCATGCACATCCAAGGCGGTAGGTTATACGGAGTGACAATCACAGGCCAGCACGAATACTGGGATCCCGAAAGACCAAAAGGAGTAAAACCGTCAGAACATAGCCCCAACCTGACATTACGTGGATCTGAAGCAAAATCAGGATACACTCGATCAAAGTGCTTCCACGCTTCTCCATCGGATGGGTGATCCAACACTCCTTCAATCTGTTCTCGTATGTGCCAACTCATATTTTCGGCCGTCTCTTTCACCATAAATAATCTTTGCAACCGCGGCGTTAAAGGCAGGTAGTGCATTGAATCGGTCGGTCTTCTTGCACCGGTAGACCTTCCTGTACTAGTTGGCTTATAGCGATCAGTACCACAAAATCTGCACACATCTGCGTCCTTGTCGTCTTTGTAGTACATCATGCACCCATTGCGACAAGAATCGATTTTCTCGTATCCCATCCAGAGCGATCTCACCATCCTCTTAGACCGGTAGAAGTCTTTAGGTAACTTAGCACCCGCCGGCAAGATCTCTATAATCAACTCCAGCACTCGGTTGTAGCATTCTTGCGACATGTTAAAATCTGACTTAATGCTCAAAAGTCTTGTAACCACCTCCAACGGTGAATGATCCTCACAACCAGGATACAATGGAGTCCTTGCATTCTCCAGCAACTCCATGAACTTTGCAGCGTCGACATTCGGTGCCTCCTCAGCTGCATCAGGAACAAAACTGGGCCCAGCAGCGTCGAAAACCATGTTCACGCACCCGTCATCGTATGCATGATTATCTGAAACAAAATTAGGTCCCGCATGCATATACGGATCAACATAAGGCTCCGGCTCTGATGCTAACGACACAAGTTCTCCGTGTGCGGTCCACTGATAGTAATTAGGCGTGAAACCCCTCGAGTACAAATGATATGTCACTTCCACTTCTGGATAATATTTCACGTTATGACATTTCACACACGGACACTTAATTTTGGTGCCGTCCATGTACTGAGGGAACGCCTTAGCAAACTGCAGGAACTGCTCTACTCCTGCTATGTATTCATCCCGTACACCACACATATCTTCAGGACGACGATTGTACATCCATGAACGATTCCGCAAGTAGTAATTCAGCTCCATTTGGAAATAATTCTGCAAAGATGAACACACCAATTAACAATGTTTGCTAACGTCTAAGTGTTTGCTAAGTGTTTCCTATTTTCCCGGTAACGATTTCACGGGAGGAGTACGAGATGTTTCCTATTTTCCCGGTAATTCATGGCTTCTGTGAAATAACCACATCTTGGCTATTTGTTAAATAGATCGACCCTGAGCTCCCATGTTCAGTCGTGCCTTCAATATCATGTTCAAATGAAGGTGACAAGCAGCTGACTATAGAAAAATATGTCGTATTGAGCTTCATAAAGAAATGCAAGATTACTACATAGGAGCTTGTAATCTTGCATTTCTTTATGAAGCTCAAGACGGCATATTTTTTCATAGTCAGCTGCTTGTCACCTTCATTTGAACATGATGTTGAAGGCACGACTAAACATGGGAGCTCAGGGTCGATCTATTTAACAAATAGCCAAGATGTGGTTATTTCAAACGATAGGAGTCGCTATATTCCTTAGAATAGACTTGGAATATTCTCTAGAATATTCTTGGAATATGCCTTGTAGCCAAGTGCTAATTAGATCTAGATCTAATTACTCCTATAATTACCTCTCCTGCCCCCATTAGTGCTAATCACTACAAGTGGGGGGCCATGGGGGTGCTACTGCTGATGTAAACTGCTGCTACAACAGCTGTTCTTGCTGCTGCTGTTGCTGGAATGGGGGCAGCAGCTCCCCTTCTACTCCCCATCCATCTATCCACCTATCCATCCAACTATCTATCTAATATATATCTACACATACCAATAGCTAACTAGTATCCTATTTCTAACCCCAACTTGGTATCCCAAACCAAGGCTCTAACACTCTAGGATACTAACAACTACATATCTAACTAGGATATGGCCTAAGATGCTAACCTATATCTAACACATTTAACCTCACACTCATCCACACAACTCACTTACACACTCACTCACATATATCACCCATGATACCACACTCATAAGCTCTCACCTAGGCTTACATATAGGCTAACACACACACACACATATAGGCATATATAGGACACATATAAATAGGATTATAGGTCCACTAATCCTTTCTATCATCCTTACATCCATTCCATTTATCAATTCCCACACTATCACCACACTACAATATAACCACAACACTACAACATGAATATTATACCAAGAGACACACACACATATATATCTATATATAACCACATATATATAACATGTAGGTATATATATATAGGTGACATGTGTGTGTGTGTCTGTGTGTGTCTGTGTGTGTGTGTCTGTGTGTGTGTGTCCGTGTGTGTGTGTCCAACTAAAGGCTAATAAGTAGGCTAACTAATGGCTAAAAGATAGGCTAAAAGGATGGGCTAATAAGTAGGCTAACTAATGTCAAGTGGGGGGCACACTGCTGCAAATTTCAGCAGCATATAGCTGCTGTCCCCTCCCCCAAAACTGCTGAAAATAGCAGCCCAGGCTGCTGGTTGCTGTCCAAAACCCCCTCCCCATAAGCACACTTCTATCCTCCTTCAATCTCCATCATTTCCTCATCCTTTCATTGATTTCCATCCTACTTCCCACACAACAACAACAACAACAAGAACAACAACTACACAACAATCAAAACCTCTCAACATTCCCACAACCATAACCCCAAATAAATATACAACCACACACAAATATATATATAAATATATATATACATGTAAAGAGATACAACATATAAATAACACATGAATAATAATATGAAAAAGAGCACAAGAAGAATATGATAAAATCTGTGTCAGTGTGTGTGTGTCTGTGTGTGTGTGTGTGTCTGTGTGTGTGTGTGTGTGTGTCCGTGTGTGTGTGTGTCTGTGTGTGTGTCCGTGTGTGTGTGTCCGTGTGTGTGTGTGAGAGGAGGAGGAGGAGGAGAAGGAGGAGGAAGAGGAGTTAGGGTTAGGGTTTACCTTAGGAAGAGGGAGGAGGAGGAGGAGCTAGGGAGAGGAGGAGGATCTCGGATTGGGGGAGGAGGAGCTCGTCGGAGCGGGAGGGAGTCGCCGGGGGCGGGGGGAGCGAGTCGCCGGGGGCGGGGGGAGAGAGTCGCCGGGGGGGAGAGTCGCGGGGGGGGGGGGGGAAAGAGAGTCGCCGGGGGGGGGGGGGGAGAGTCGCGGGGGGGGGGGGGGGGGGGGTGGGGAGGGATTCTGAAAATTTTGGAAATTTTCGAGTGAGGGGGAAAAGGAAACAGCGTGCCCTAAGTAAAACATTTAGCGACGTCAACTAAAGACGTCGCTAAACGTCACAAAATTTTATTATATGGCGACATATATTAATACTCTGCCGCTGAACGTCGCTGTTCTACGACGTAATTTATGTAATGTCGCTGAACGTCGCTAGTTAGCGACGATTTGCGACGTCACATGACGGGAGTCGCTATATTACATATATAGCGACGTTATTTTATTACGTCGCTAAAACACGTCGCTAATATAGCATATTTTAGTAGTGGTTTGTTAGATTTAGTACTTGCTCCCGTCCTGACAGGATAACGTTGTAGGTGTCCTTACTGAGGAGGAGTTACTCTACGACTCATATTATGGGATTACTGCCGAGGACCCGGCTCTGCTTTACGAGGATGTTCCTGCATGGAACCTCGCCTAGTTGTCTTTTGTTTACTTAGACTTTTGAGAGTAGACATGTATTAGACTACATCATTTTGTAACTGGACATGTATCCAGTTTTACATTTCAGTTCACTTGTACTTGGATATTTTACTATATACGACGACTTTTGTGTTTGGAGCATTTATGATTCTTCTTCACTTATAGAACTGTTAACACATTTAGTCTTATCCTGTTGTCTTTAGAACAGCTTACTACGTTTTATCTCAACGTAGGCTGGACATGACTCGGCCTGGCCCAACAATTTGGGTAGCGGGTCGTGACAGGGGGGGGACTAGGTGTCCACATTTGGGCTAACCCAATGCCACTTGGCATTGGGCATGTAGAGTTAAACCAATTCCTGCCACCTCACTCTCCCCTCTTCATTTTATTTATTTTCAACTTTCTCTCTCTTCATTCTTCATTTCCTTTTCCTTATTCTCCTTCCCCCTACTCTTCTTCCAATCCACCACCACACAACCTACTGCTGCTGCCGCCGGCCACCCGCCACCGCCGGCCACCACCCCCAACACCAATCCACTACTTCCTCCTCCTCTTCTTATAAATCTAGGAAAGAATTGATTGTTTCCTAATTTCAAATTCAAACCTAGGTCAAAATTGGGTCTGATTATATATATATATATATATATATATATATATATATATATATATATAAAATCTTTGATTTGGGTTATGATAGGAAACATTGGGAGAATATCTAGGTCCAACACAAGGAAACAAAGGCAAGTCCTCTTCCCTATTTTCTTTTGATAATTGCTTTAATTTGGTTTCCTAAATTTCTTGAATTAATATAGTCAAATTTCAATTATGGAATTTAGGGGTTTTATTGACAAATCCAACCTATAGAATTGTGATGTGCATTATGATACAAATTTTTTTTTTGTAGGAACCATTATGGATAATTTACATCTATATATATATATATATATATATATATATATATATATATATATATATATATATATATATATATATTTTGAAGAAAGGGTACTTTATTGAGAAATAACATGAGAATACATCACTCGACTGTTGGCTCAAGAGAGCTACATCAAACAACTATCCATCTAGACAGCTGAGGTCGTGCTCAATGTTGCTGAGGATACCACTAATGGAAGTTGACTTCCCTTCGAAAACTCTCATATTCCGTTCACGCCAAACATGCCAGACTGCAGCAAGTAATCTGAGTCGGGCTTTTCTGTATTGTGGTTGGCTTCTGGTCTTCAAAACGTTGATCTCATCGAATATGGCCTGTAGGCCAAGACTTGTAGTAGCTGAAATGTCCAGTTGGACCCTGCAATGCTGCCAAATAACACTCGAGAACCCATATTTGAAGAAGACGTGGTCCCGAGATTCGATCTCTCGGTCGCAAAACACGCATCGAGAATTTGTAAGGGGGATGTTGAACCGAACCAATCTCTCTCGAGTGAGGAGGCGATCCCGAATGGCCTTATAGAGGCACAACTGCATTTTACGTGCCGCTCCCTTGGTCCAGACAACCTCCGACCAGGGGACTTGCACATGGCGCGGCCTCAGCTGCTCGTACACCAACCGAGCGCTGAATTCACCCGACGGCGCTCCTTCCCAACTCCATCGGTCACATGGAGCTAATGGTTCTAGCGGGATCCTCCCAATTTTGTTAGCTAGCCATCTTCCCACCTGCCTGGCGTCAGTGTGCCACACTCCATTGCGGATGAGTACTGCCAGATTCTCCTCGCTACCAGTGAGTTCGTAGACAGGCCATCCAAGCTTATCCAATATGCTTTGGTAATCCATCCAAGGATCCATCCATAGGCTGGTATTTCGCCCGTCATGAATGACCCGATAGATGAGACGCTTCAGAGTAGGCCGCATTCGTAGAATATTTTTAAAAGTAACCGAAAAATTATTATCCACTTCTTGGATCCAGAAGTTCCTCGATTTTAGGTATCTATTCCGCGTCCACGTGGCCCAGTTGGACTGCCCTACCAGAAAGTGCCATGCAAGTTTAAGCGAGGCAACCTCCCGCAGCACCCGTAAACTCTGCAATCCAACCCCGCCTTCCTCCTTGGTTCGGCAAAGTTCTTCCCAAGAAATTGTGTGGAACCCTCCTTTCCAAACAAAGTCAGCACACAATCGTTCGATTTGATGTATGGTTTTGGTAGGCACATGTAGCGCTTGCAAACAGTAAGCAGTTATGGCCGTGATTGTAGCCCGGACGAGTTCAATTCTGCCCCCGAAAGACAGAATTTGAGACTGCCACCCTTCCAATCTCTTTTGTACATAATGAATCAGCCCTGAGCAATCCGAGTGTCTCACATAATTAATAGTGAGCGGCAAACCCAAATATCGAATAGGTAGCTCGCCTCGTTCTATAGCCAGTTGTTCGGACCACTGCTCCTGAGATGGGCACTCTCTGTTGAAATAGATACAGCTCTTATCACTATTTAAACAAAGCCCGGACATAACGCCGAACTCATCTAGAATCTTGGTCAGTGCCATGATTCCCCTTTCATTTGGCTCAATGAAGACCAGTAGATCGTCCGCATATATGAGATGTGAAATATTCGGCTCGACCCGTCGGTAAAGAGGAGTAATATCCCTCCGATATACTGCCAAATCCATCATACACGTGTAATATTCCATAACAACCGTAAATAAATATGGAGATAAAGGATCGCCTTGACGGATCCCTCGATTGCTCCCGAAATAACCATGGGGCTGGCCTTTGATAAGAATGGAAAAGGTCGGCGACGTAATACACATCCTGATTCTGTCAACCCACAAGCTCGCGAAACCCATGCTACGTAATACGGCACACAGAAAATCCCTGTTTACCATATCATATGCTTTCCTCAGGTCGAGTTTGAGACAACTCTTCTTGCCCCCGGGTTTGTTAAAGTCCCGAACCATTTCGTGTGCCATGAGACAATTTTCAGCTATGGAGCGGCCTCTAATGAAAGCCGTCTGATTCTCAGAAATAAGACCTTGCATGATGCCTTGCATTCTTCGACACATGACCTGAGTAATAATTTTATAAAGGAAATTGCAGTAAGCTATGGGTCTGAATTCACCAAGAGTAGAAGCTCCCTCCTTTTTCGGAATCAGGCAGAGAAAAGTATGGTTAAGTTCTGTAAGTAATCTACCTGTCCGAAAGAAGTCGTCCACAATATGTAGAATATGACTGTTCAGTTGTTGCCAGTGCTTCTTGTAGAACACCGCATTAAATCCATCGGGCCTCGGCGCTTTGTTAGGATATGCTTCCTTTATGATAACTTCAATTTCCTCCATAGTGACCCGTCTTTCCAGAAGGGAGTTACCCGCCTTAGTCACTATACGCTTGCATAGGAAGTCTGGGAACTCCTTCCTATAATCAGTTTGATTGAAGAGCGTTTGATAGTACTCTACTGCCTCCTTTACAATCGCTCCATCCTCGCTGATTTGTCGGCCATTGGCATCAATCAGAGAGGAGATAGCATTAGAGTGTTGTCTGGCACGGACAGTGGTGTGAAAAAATTTAGTGCAGCGATCGCCTTCTTTAAGCCATTGGCACTTGGCTAGTTGTTGTAATCTAATCCCCTCGAGATGACGGAGATGACGAACTTCGTTTTGAAGTTCGATTTCTCTCCCTGCATTGGCTTCATCCATGGGATTACTTTGCAGCGCCAACTGAGTTTCTTTCAATTCCTTTTCGCTAGCTCCAAAGGGCGGAGAATTTTGCTCCTGTGCCATGCTTTTAGCTCAGCTTTAACCTTCTTCAGCTTTTGGACTAGGCAAAATTGGGCGGTTCCTATAATAGCCGGTTGAAGTCCCCTTTGTACCGCCTCATCATAACCGGGTTGGGCCGGCCAGGTGTTGCAAAACCGGAACGGCCGCCTAGGAGGAGGGGATTGATATAGTAGGCGAATAAGGATCGGAGTATGATCACTCGTGCCGCTAGGCAGCCCTTCTGCCTTGCTGTCGGGGAATTTATCCAGCCAGTGACCATTGCAAAGAGCTCTGTCTAGTTGGCACACAATTCGGTTCGTAGCCGAGCTATTATTCCATGTCCAGCGATGACCCGTCGTGGAAACACAGTGGAGTCCAGAGCTTAGCAGGCAATTCTTGAACTCCGTAAGTATCTCCATTGGCACCTGGCATCCTCCCTGCTACTCTTCAGGTTCTAACATGGCGTTGAAGTCTCCGCACAGGAGCAGAGGCGTAAGATTCGCCAAACTTGTCGCAGCATAGATAATGTCCGACCATAACTGTTTCCTCCTTCTACGGTCATTATGGCCGTACACTGCCCCAACCGCTATCTGCAGCCCTCCTTTGTTAGTGAAAACAAGTACATTTAATTGCTCAAAGGAATATTTTACCTGCCCCGTCCACACACGTGAGTCCCACATTGTCCAGATACGGGCCACCCCGCACTCCGTATGGTTGTGAGCAGACTCCCAATGATGCGGAGTGCGTCTCATGAGCTTGGCACCATCTTTTATTTTACTTTCTTGCAACATAACTATAGTACACTTGTGTCTCCTTATCACATCCTAGATCTCGTGCCATCTTCCTATGGAATTTGCTCCTCGCACATTCCACGAGATGATCGTCATTTATGATGAGGGGTTGGCACCCTTAGCTCCCGAGCTTTCCCGCGGGCGGATCGGGGAAGCTTCACTGATTGAGGAGGCATGTTTACGTCCCATAGGAATGGCAGCCGACTCCTGTACTTCTCGAACATGGGCCACCCATTTGGGGTTGGCTATGGACAGAGCTTCATCAGGCGGCTCGTCGGAGTTGCCACTTTGTTTCTCCTCCTGTCGGTTGGTTGCCACATGTTCATGACCTGTGGCCGGGCGCTTCGAGGCGCGATTACTTTCTCCTGTATCTTCGTTACTTTCTGGGCTCAGATTTTGTGATTCATCCCGTTGATTGGTGCCACAATGGTTATTATTGGTAGGTTTGTTGAAGATCACCAAAGCCTGGGTTGGGTTCAGTTCTTCAGGCAAGTCCTCCTTGGCCGGCTCGTCTGGGCCCGACCGTTTTCCTAAGACGGAGGTGGAAGTCCCCGCTGGAGTTGGGTTGGCCCCGCACGCCCTCTCTCCATCGCCCATGATGGTATCATGATACATCCTCATAGAACTATTATTGTTGGTCTTCTGGCGCAGTGGAGTGCTCCTCGCATCCTGTTGTTGTTCTTCTGGGAGAGCTGTCTCAGTAGTACCAACATTTTTGCGACAACTGGTCTTCGTGTGACCGAAGCATTTGCATCTATCACACGAAGGAGGGACCCATTCATATTCTACGTCTTGTTGTATCCATTCACCGGATGGAAGCACAATGTCTATGGATTTCGGCAACGACCCATTAGCAGCAATTTCGACGAATACTCGTGCGTAGGACAATCGTTGTCGTCGAGCCGTGGGGAATTCAGTGCGGATGGGGGTGCCTATCATGCTCGTGATCTTCATTATAGAAGGGATGCTCCATAGCTGCGGGGAGAGCCATGGCAGGCGAACCCATATCGGGACAGTGGAGAGTCTATCTTTCTCAAAATTAGTTCCAGTTAACCATCTCTTGAGTACCACCAGTCTACCGTCGAATGTCCATGGGCCGCCCTCCAGGACCCTCACTAGATCCTCTTCCAGCGCGAACTTAATAAAATAAAATCCATTTTCTCTGGAAAATAACTCTATGGTTCCCTTTGGCCGCCAGGTTCGATGAGCGAACGCACGAAGGTGACCGAAGAATGGTCTGTTACCCATAACATATAGGACTAGGGTATTTTTCCAGTATTCTATGGTCTCTTGCAGGTCATCCGTCGTGATCTCCACCACTTTTTTTTTCTATTAATGATGCCAGGTTCAATATATTGCAGATCCACCTCCTCTTGCACCGCCGCCGGTCTGCAGATTTCTGTCCATGTCATCGGCTTTGACCATGCTCCTGGATCGCCCAGATGATTTATCGCTCGTGCACAGAGTGGGGGTTCCCGCTCCGATGCAACCGCCTTGCCTTTGTACACTGGGTTCGACCTCCTTTGCTCTGGGTCTATGGCCCGATCTCGCGACCCCGGCGACCCTTGGGCCATGGCCTGCTCGCCCCTGGACGTCGCCCTGGCTGATGTCATCGGAGGCCTGTAAGACGGCCGGGGACGTGGCCCCCTTCCTCCTGTCCCTGCCGTTTTGGTACGCGTCATTACGATCTGCAAAGGTCCAGGTTTGCCATGGCGGTGCCGGACCACAGTGGTCCCGCCGCCGGCCTCCTCGCGCAGATCAGGGCGTCCATCGCTGGAGTCCTCGCGCAAGTCGGGACATCCGCCGCCGGAGTACGCTATAGTATACATAAAATGCTTAAAACATTCTTAAAGTACGCTATAGTATACATAAAATGCTTAGAACAAGAAAATTTTAGTGAAATCATATGGTAGTTTTATGCTTAAGATGCTACTCTGTAGTTAGTTTGTGCTACTTCTTGATTGTCGACCTATAGGATATCCACCATATCTTGTGCTACTACTTTGCAATTTGAAGCTTTAGGCTTAGACAATATAGGATATCCATCTTATTCATATACTCCAATTTCGGTTGATTTTTTTTCTTGACCTTATAATTAGATCTTCTTTTGATGATCCCTTGTCGACATTGATACCTTTTCCAAGATTCTGTCAACGAACCTTGTTAGCAGTACTAGATTTGCCTCCGTGTTTCTGACCAGTGCATGCTTGTATACATCAATGATTAAACAAGAAAAGTTATATGCAGTTAAAGATGCTGAATATTGATGCAATTCATTACTTAATCTAATTAAAATGCTGAAAAAATGTATAGATCAAGATGCTAAAAAGTTATATATCACATCTTAAAATGATCAAGAACAAACGGATAATTAAAATAATTTTAAAAAGGTTAACAGTATATTGCCGGTTAGATTGCAGTATTCATGTGAATATCGAATATTTTATTAAAACCATTTATATGAAACCTAGTTCATATTTTTTTTAGAAAATAATTATTATAAAAAATATGTGAAAACATTCATGTGAACATGTCTCCTTGATTTTGTATTAGATTGCAATGCATTATAAGTTTATTGAGAATTTTTTCCTTGCATTCCATGTTTTTTGGGAAGTGTACTTATTTTGTCTATATTATTTTCAGAAAAAAATGGAGACTTTTGATTTCGGTGTAGCGATTAGTGGGGATAATAACGTGAATATTGATTTAGAGAGCAGACACAATTTGAAATACAAGTGGATAGTGAAAGTGAAAATTCACAATTTGGTCCAAATAATAAATTAGATTGCATTCTATACTATCCGCAAGTCTCAGAGGAGGTGAAGCCTATGTTGAGTCAAGAGTTTGAAACATTAGATGATGTCTACAATTTTTACAATACATATGCTAAACGATGTGGGTTTAGTGTGCGTAAATGGAGTACAAAAAGAGAGAGAGGGAGTGATGTGATTGTGCGAAAAGAATATGTGTGTTTTAAAGAAGGAAATGGGACGACGATAGCAAATCCCGATGCAATTCGTCGTCGAGGAGTAGTGAGAGAGGGTTGTGGTGCCAGACTTATTGTTGTTAGGTCATCTACCGGCAAGTATGTCGTCAATATATTTGATGAGGGACACAGTCACTCATTGTCAACCCCAAGTAAGACACATTTAATGAGATCCCACCGCCAAATTACAGATGCCCAAAAATGTTTGACTCAACAACTTGGGGCAGTAAATATTCCAACATATCAACAATATAATTTGCTTGGTTTACAGGCGGGTGGGTTTGAAAATGTTGGTTGTACACAACAAGATTTGTACAATCATGAAAGAAATATGAAGAAAGCAAGAGAGGGCCATGATGGAGACATGTTTCACGAGTATTTAAAACTCGAAAAAGTTAAGAACCCGTCATTTACTTTTGAGATTAAATCTGATGAAGAGCACAAGATAACTTATTGTTTTTGGGCCGATGCGACTTTCCCGACGAGCTTACAAGTTTTATGGTGACGTTGTAGTATTTGATACAACTTATAATACTAATCGGTATGGTTTCATTTTTGCACCACTTATGGGGGTAAATAACCACAATGAAACCATTGTATTTGGTAGTTCATTTTTGGGAGATGAGACAGTTGAGTCTTTTAATTGGTTATTTCACCGATTTCTCGAGGCTTTGCCGGGAGATGCTCCTAAAATGATTATCACCCATCAAGATCCAGCAATGACAAAGTCAATAGCGGAGACTCTACCCAATACCTTTCACAGGTACTGTAGTTGGCATATTTTGAAAAAGTTCTCTGAGAAGATTGATGCTGTTAAATATGGTGTATATTATAAAGAATTTTCAAACTACATTTGGAAAACGGAGGCCAAGAAAGAGTTTGAAACAAAGTGGAGAGAGCTTGTTGAAAAGAGTGACTTGAGTTCCAATGAGTGGCTAGAAAGTATGTTTAGTATGCGTGACAAATGGGTACCTTGTTATGTGAACCATATCTTTTCAGCCAACATGTCTAGTATCCAACGAGCAGAAAGTGCTCACTCATTCTTTAAAGGCTATGTCCAAAAAAAAAATTCATTGGTGGATTTTATGATTCAATTTGGTAGGGGTATTGAGCGCCTACGACAGTATGAGAAGCTTTCGGATCACAAAGATATAGTGGAGAAGCCTAAGTTGAAATTACAAAATGATGTGGTAGTCCAAATGGTTGACATCTACACGAATGAAATGTTTCACAAATTTCAAGAGGAGATGTGTGTTTGTTCCAATTACAAATTTGAGTTCGTGAATGATGAGGGCATTAAAATTGTGTATAAAATCAAAAGAATTTTTTTGATAATCACAAATCTCGAGAAATTGTGTATGATAAGGCATTGGATTTTGCGACGTGTTCATGCAAAATGTTTGAGAGTTCGGGGATCCCATGTCGTCATGTATTGTCTTATTTGCAAAAGTTTCACGATTTTGAATCATTGCCTAGCAAGCCAATACATTTTAAAGAGGTGGACAAAAATGGCAAAATACGGGAACGTCATTCTCGACGGTGGCATGGAGATAAGTGATGACAAATCCTATTTTTTAAATCGGAGTCGTTTGATTCAACAAGCCTTGAATTTGGTTGATAAGGCCCTTACAAATCAAGAAACCATGAAAGCGTACTCTGATGCTTTGGATGGTGCAAAGGATATAATCGAAGAAATTATCAGTGGTGTTGTAGTTGGTGATGAGATTGTCAAGCCAACGGTTGGGGGTGTCGCATTGTCGGGACTAGATAAGTTATAAAGAACCAATGCAAGTACGTGCTAAAGGATGCGGAAAAAGGCTCAAGGGTGGTAAAGAGAATGCATTGAAGAAGGCAAAAACCTCCAAAGGTCGAAAATGTAATGGGTGTGGATTGTATAGACAAAACCATGACAAGAGAAATTGTCCGAATCTAATTAAAAATGGGTACGTATTTCTTTTATTTTTTTTTCAAACTTGTCATTCCTAAATAATTATATTCAATAAATTTAATTTATCTTTTGTTTAGATCTTCTCAAGCCACCATGACGGAGACAAGCTCGGAAGACGAGGAATTTTCTGTAGAAGGTATAAAAGCACTTTTAATTTGCATTGTATCTAATATTATTTCACTGTTAATTTTGTTCGAGTGTTATCTGACATTATTTCATTGATTTTCTTTAGGTTTATCAAGTTGATCAATTAAGTTGATATGGAGTCGAGCAAAAAGTGTTGCATGCTACACAATACATTCAATGCTTTGTTTGGTTCTTGTAATAGAGTACTGATGTTTTGAAAGTTTATCAAGTATTATTATGTATTCAGAGGCTGATCAGAACATTATATACTCTAATTCCGTCAGTATCAAAAATGTATGCATGATGCTACTCTGCCAACGCCAAGAGTCATTGTTGATGGAATTTTTTGTAACATCTTCTTTCTCCCATCTCCTGCAAATGCTGATAGTCAACTGATCATGCTTGTATTAGAGGGAAACTAGCAAACAATTTACACGACATACTTTTTTGTCGCTCAGGATAATGGAAACAATTTTAAGTTGTCGTTTAATTTTTGTTGATATATAAAATATGTTTTCTTTATGCTAAACAAATCTTCTTATTGTTTAATAGCAGTCGACTATGAACGACTGTATTTGGTGGTAATTTTGAACAGTCATGTTTCATTGTTTTGTTAAGATCTTTTTTAATTCTTCATCATTAGTAGTAACTCCTGGGATGGGCAGGTAACATGTCAACATTGTATTTATACTTAATGTGTAATTTGCCTATATATTTATCGTCAATATTTTTTTTTTTTTTTTTTTTATGTAAGCCAACAAACATCATTGGTAAACTTTCATACCAAATTAAGAGCAAAAAAGCTATGGAACCAAAAATTTAGCACCAGTAGAACTTATATCCTAATAAAAGGTAATTGATTACCGCAAGAGGCTTTCAGTTTTACTTTCAATCCAAATTTTTGTTTGACACGCTAAAAAATTTGCTCATCATCCAGTTAAGTCAGCAAGAATCGCAAAGAAGGGTGACGCTATTATGTTCGCTAGAAGGCAATATTATGGAACATCAATTCTGTTAATCTTATTATGGAGCATCTTTCACAAATTGAATCATATCCTTCTTAATGGGCAGACCTGCACCTTTCTGAAAAACAAGTATTTGCATGTAGCCCACCAAAATATGAGTATGAATTATACAGACATTAAGAAATCAAAGGCATAAGCTATATGATGTCTGACTAATGATAGGTACCATCGTATCATAGACCTGCAATATTTACAAACCACTTCTTGTTTGTAAGAGGAACAAACTACTTATGTTCCAGTATAGTACATGATGAAACCAGCAATACTAAATTCTACTAGGACCCAACATTTCATTAGAACGACTGACTAGATTAAGAATCCACAATGAGTGCAAACTTAACCTGTCTGCAGCATCTTCATCAAATTCTACAAGTCTTCCACCAGTTCATATTCTTCCTTTAGCCTAAGCATAGACCCTTCATGGCTTTGTTAAAGTATATATCCTCACGGTAGAGGTGGCAACACTCGTCATCACCTGAAACAAATCAATCAATGATACTAATGCAGAAGCCTCATATCCATCGGAGCCGATACGATCCATAATATTCGACACAGTATCATTGGATTCTTTTAGTAATTCCATGCTCTTTTTGTAGAGCTGCTTGCGCTTCCCGACAGTGGCCGGCAACTCTTCCAGCATGCGCTGGATCTTAGATGTGCCAGATCCCTATCTTCACCCTTGACAAGACTCCTCATAGCATCCGCATATCTAACGCCTGCTCTGATAGCCTTGTGTGCTTCCTGAGATATCCGATGCCAACCTCTTCTGGGCACTCCTTCAGCCGAGCTTCACTGTATCCCTGTTTACATGGTTGTGAAAAAAACTTCAGCATACACATGGTAAGAAATATACATAGAAAATCATGAACTAGTATCGGGAGAACATTTAATATGCAGGATATTTTTTAAATCCTTTCTTCTCCAATTTCAAACCATAAAAATATTACTGGAGCAGGACATCTTCTACTGTTTAGCACCTCATCTTCTCTCTCCAGATTTCTACCGCACAAAAAAACTTCCGTAACGTGCCTATTGCATAAATAAATAGAAAAGCTTCACTTAGATAAATATGAATCATGTGAATCTGTTTGTTCAAAAGACCTAGAATTATTAACATGTCTTTAGCAGCTAGCTTTATATTGGAATATTCACTTTAGAATCCTAGTTTTTTAAAATTTCTTCTATGAATAGAATGTTTTTACCTCTAAAGGTTAGAAAAATAAGACAGAGTGTTCATAAGTACACTCCCTTCTTGTTATCTGTTCTCTTTTCCTGCAGAAGGTTGGATTGACGAGTTTGAAATATCATATTCAACTGCTCTCTCAGAGTCCTCATTAATCATATATCTAAACTTATGGCATTTGCACCAAGCTTCGTTGTAAGATGAAACAAAAACATTGTTATTCGGAGCTAAGAGAAAACTGTTCTTGGGAAATCTGCATGTCCTTACGAAATCTAAGTTCATTCCTCTTCCTTGGACCTTGTAAAAACAAAAATATGCATTTACCCCTTTCCAAAAGTCTTCCATTCCCTGGTAAATGTCAATTCAACCTCTCAAGGTTCATTCATAACAGTATTTGATTTACCTTAAGAAATTTCCATGACCATCACTGACTAGTATTATGTATTAGAATAGCTGAACTAACTTCTCTCAAATAGAACACATAACCCTCTAATTTCATTTTGCTGACAGACTATATCTAAACTGGGAAAGCAATTGAAACTCATTTTTCCATTTCTTGTCTTCTTTAGAAATCACCTTCCGTTTCCGTAAAATTTTGCTCAACTAAGAATGCAAAAACAAGACCCATCATCGATTAAAATGGAAAGGAAGATAAGACTTGATTGGCTAATATAATATCATCCTCCCTCCTCTAGGAAAGTACCTACTCTATCATCTACCTTATGGACATGCGTCCTTGTGTAAGCCCTATTGCCTAATTAGTCTGCGTAATTACTTGAGAGTATACTAACCTATACTGTATTTGAACCCTTAGTTAGAGTTCCACACAATTCCGAGTAACCCTAATAGCTACAATTGAGTTACCCTCGAGTTAAGTTTTAAACCAGAGAAAAATTCAAATGCCATTAAAAAAAGTTAGCTAAATAGGCACTTAAATGATACTAACTTAGAAGTGTATAAACATGGTCAATCTGTACAAAAGAAAAAGGGATCCTACAAGACTAGAAGATAGAAAGAGGCTTTGACCTAGTGAACGCCAATGATGAATGTATTACATGCATTATAGAATTTAGGGTTTTCCTCATCTCCTATTGTGTGCAAATTTCATCATGTCCCTGGTTTGTCAATGTATATGGTTCTTAGGCTAACACTAATATTAAATTAAAGCTAAAGATTATGGATGTTTGTGAAGCTATATTGCATGTATACTGAGATGACAAGACATATGTACAGACACAATGATGCGACAAATTTTAAAAACTAGGGTACAGTACGTCAGGGATACAACAACAAATAAATATACAAATAACATATTAACCTTAGTTTAACAAAGTTAAGTGAGAAGTTTAAAAACAACTTTATTTTTATAAATAAAAATAAAAATATAATATAATACAAGCTAATTAGCCACCATGAGAGGGAAATAGATTTTTTTCTTTTCGATTGAAAAAAGAAGAAAATTACGATAAACATTGAACTCATAATACATAAATTCTAACTCCAAGCATTGGTCCAGATTCTCACTAGCATTATGTTTTGTTTCCCCTTTAGCTGATGATATATATTGAGTGTAGAGCATTAACACTCACCATCTATCTTTTCAAGATGTCATTCCAATTGAATGGCCCCCGAGGTAGTATGATAGCTCGATACTCAGTTTCAACACTAGAACTTCTTGGAATGCAACAAAATAGAGAATCTCCACAAACACTGAACCTGTTCACGAGGTGAAATTAGTAATATAGCATGTCCAATTAGTATGAGATAATGCACTTGTGAGTTATGGTGTGATAAAGCTTTGCTAGAGAAAGAACAAGACATAACTAGTGGGGCATAATGATAACAGATTTGGAGCTTAGACAAACGGTTGGCCCTTGACCAAAGGAACAGCATAGGTTACATTATGTTGATGAGAACGACCTTAGCATTAACAAGCTTGCTAACTCAGTGTACGTAGCATTTTCCAAAGGGTTTCATATAGTAGGAATGCTAAAAGAAGTATTAATAGTGTTAGATTCAAAAGTCTTGTAATACCTATATGTATTGTTAGGCTTCAGCCAAACTGGTTTGAACCTAAAAAAAGCAATGTCCGCTGATGTCACGACCCGTTACCCAAATTGTTGGGCCGGGCCGAGCCATGTCCAGCCTACGCTTGTTAAAGCGTAGTAAGCTGTTCTAAGAATAGACAATAAAGGATCTAAGCAGCTAACAGTTCTAAAATCACATTTAAGGGTTCATCACAACACAACATCTATAAGCGAAGGTAACAAGCACAGACTTAATAATACACTTCCAAAGTATCTAACTGGAGACAAAGTCTAGTATCTAAATATAAGTACAGACCAAAGTCTAAGTCTCAAAATACAAGAAAGATAACTAAGTAAGGTTCCCCGCTGGGGCCTCTTCTGGAGCTAAGGCCAGGTCCTCAAAATCAGTGCCATAATATGTAACACATAGCATTTTCTTCTCGAAAAGTGAACCTATAACGTTATCCTGACAGGACCGGAGCAAGTACAACCTCTACAACTAAAGTACTGAATATATAATGAAAGAGATGTTCAACAAAAACATGGTGTGATAAGTCTATAAAACAGGAAATACTGGAAACATGGCCTCATGGTACAACTGGGATCACAGTATCATAGTAACATAGGAAACATAGCATATCTGGAATCATGGTATGACTGGAATCACAGTATCATATTAACATAGGGAACATGGTATATCTCATAGTCTATCATGGCAATACATATTCATTTTAAAGTTTAAAACTGTAGTAGGTGAGTGATCAGTCAATAGGTAAAATAGGATGTACAACAGTACATATCAAGTTTTTTGAAGTGTACATACGTACCCTTAACGACAACGGTGTATATCCATACACAAACGCAGGATCATACATACGACAAAGTTATATATAGAATATAACAGTGCTCGGTAAATACATACGGAGAAGGTGGGCATGATCACGTACACTACTAACAGTTTCCCCTTAATCCATTTTTAATAACATGTGAGTGATACGAGAACCGTAAAAACATGTGAGAGATACTGGGAGCAGTATAAGCATGGCAGGTACTGGGAGCAGTATGAAACATGTGAATACTCCGAGTAGTATAAAGCATAGTAAAATATATACTGAGAAGCAGTAAGAATCATGTGAAGATATAAGAACTGTCCTAAGCATGGTAGGTACTGAAAGCAATACAACATGTGAAGATTTAACTTGCTACCTCATGGATCAGTATTTTAACAGGGTTAATACATGTTCTAGCATTAAAAGACAGTAAATGAGTTTGTAGATGTACTTGTCTCGAGCAAAGCAAGAATACTAGTACAAAAATATAGTTATACGGTGTCCTGTCAATAATGATATACAAACTCAGTTCTAAGCTATGTTCAATCTTACACTAGTGGTGTGACACGACTCCTAACTGGATACTAGCCAAGTGGGGACCTAACATAAAATTCTAATATGGAGTGCCACTATATCCAAACTAATTTTCTAGGGTCTTTACACTAGTGCGGGGTGAGGTCCAATACGTCTATAACTCAAAACAACACAAAACTTGCAAGTCGTAACTATTCAATAAATAAATCAAACTTTACACTGAGTTCCAACAATTTTTGAGATAGACAAAAAGCTCAAATATACACAAAATAAAGAACCAAAATGATCCTTGTTAATTATAGAAATTTATACTAACTGTTTTGGAATTTATAACCCCTCATAAATAATTATTAAAAATCAGTAAACATAAATATACTGAAAATGAGTTCTGTTTTCCTATTTTTATAAAATACCAAAATACTTATTAAATACTGAAAAAATTATAGTAAATTATCTAAATTAACATAGTATTTAAATACAATTTTTCCCAGATTTTTACAGTAATTAAAATATATATAAAAATCCAAAAACAGAAAGTAACAATTTTTGAAAAATAATTAATTATAAATTAAGGATGATACATAAACAAAATCTACAGATGTTGTCGGATGATAAAATAAATATCACCAACGTATCCAGAACGGTCAAATTAGCTAAGATAGCCTACCCATAAGTCCAATTTGGACACAGGGGCAAAATAGTAATTTTGGGTCAAAATAATGTCCGCCGTTGGACACACTTTGCATCGAAAAATATGTCAAGATAGAAGTCTACAAAACCTAACAAATTATATGTTCACAAATCCAGAATGATGATACGAACCCAACGGTATGTCCGAAATAGGGTTCCGATGAGCCGATCTCAAAATGACACGTTGACGCGGACACTTGGAATCCAGTTTGCACCGAAATGCGTGTCGGAGCAAATGTCTTCAAAACTCAGAAAATTATATGTCAACGAGTCCAGAATGACGATACGAACTCAACGGTATATCCGAAATTGGATTCCGATGAGCCGATCTCAAAGTGACCCGTTGACTCGAAAAGTGGGACCCACTTTGCACCGAAATGCGTGCCAGGGCCCACATTCTCCAAATCAAGCAAATTTTATATGAAAACATGGCAGAACGATGCCACGAGTCTACTGGTGGTGTCAGAAATTGAATCCGGAGTCCCGGGTTCAAAAATAGAATTTTACAAGTGCAAATTAAAGAATTCGGACGACCAACTTTGGCGTCGAATTCGACCAACCAAACGTGCTTATAATGAAACGAAACTTAAAGGAGGCAGGAAGAGGGTTATACCAGCTGCACACAGGAACTGGTAGCGCACCAGCCAGAGCTGCGACGGCGGAGTTACGAGTTGACAAAGTCGGCTCCACGAAATTGTCCAAAAATAGTTCAATTTAAAACGTCAACTTGGTGGCCAGTTTTGAGGTATCAAACGACGAAATTAATGGACGAAAATTGAGGGGAGTGAAGATGGATATACCGAGATTACGATGGAGCAGAGAGTTCACCGATCCAACGGTCGGATCTCCCAGAAAATGTGTACGAAGTTGCTGAGACGGGACAAGAATTTTGAGTTCCAAACTCGCGCGCGCCGACGGGATTCCGTTCAAAACGCACGAATAGCCTATTCGGCGCGCCGGGGAAGAAGGTGGTGGCATGGGGGAGGTCGCCGGGGGTTCGCACGCCGGTGGGGGGTCGGCCACGGTGGCGGCAGCGCCGTGCGGCGGCGCGACGGTGCACAACGACGGCCCGCGCGCGTGCACACGTGCGCGCTGCTGCTCGTCGCAGCTGCTGCTGCGCTGTTGCCTGCTGCTACGTTGCTAGGGGCGCACGGCGGAGGCAGCCCAGCGGCGGTCGCCGGAGGGTGGCTATGGCGTTGTGGTGGTGGTGGTGGTGGTCGGCAGCCAAGGGGGTGGGGAGTTCGGCTGGTGAGGGTGGAGTGGTGTGTGTGTGTTTAATAGAAAGAGAGAGAGAGTGAGAATTTAAGTGTGTGTGAGTGTATATAAATAATAGAGAGAGAGATATATTTGAGAGGAAAGGAGAGAGAGAGGTCGGCCAAGGGGGGGTTAGCTGTAAAGGAGAGGGGAGTGGGGTGAGGTGGTGTTTGTATTTGTTATAGGAGAAAGAGAGAGTGTATATATATATATATATATATATATATATATATATATATATATATATATATATATATATATATATATATATATATATATATATATATATATAGAAGATATTTAATAAAGTAGAGAGAGGAGATATTTTTAAATAGGATAAAGAGGAAAATTAAGTGGGGTATTTGGACAGTCATGAGAGGACAATATGGAGCTTGGGCTCGGGTCCGGTCGAGCCGGGTCGGGCCGAAATCGGACAGGGGGTAATAATTGAATTAAATACGTATTTATGATCGTGGAAAAATAAATAATATGCGAGGACTCCAATAAATAGGACACAAGCGTCGTGTGGATAGTAGGCTTCATATGGGCCACGTCCATACTTTGGGTCGACTAGGTTGGATCGATGTCGGGTCCCGAAATTAAATTGAAAATTAAATCAGGTTTTACGGTAGATAATTAATTGGCCTAAATTGACCCAAAATTGTGCGAAGAAAATAAAGCACAAAATGGAGTGTCTAAGTGGGACACGAAGGTCATGGGTGAAGAGCGTCTCGAGTAGATCATTCATGAGAAGTTGGTTCTGAGAAAACGACTGGTCTGGTGCTCCTAAATTAAAAGTCACGGTAACGTGCAAACGAAGAACAAAGATAAAAGTGGGAATAATTATTCAACGATTAGTTGGTCTAAGTTGACCCGAAGTTGCGCGATACAAAAAGAGCACAAGGGAACGAGTTCAAGTAGGACAGGATATATCAAAACGAAGATAATCTTGTCTACTTCAAAACTCATAAAGAGAGTTTACAGAGATTGGCATCCCTGACGCTCCAGAAGTCAAAGTCACGGAAAGTAACATTAATAATCACAAACAATTAAATAATAATATATTTATTGAAAATAATTCATTCAAAAATTTAAAATAGCCCTGAAATTCAGGGGCTTACATCCTACCCACCTTACAAGAATTTCGTCATCAAAATTAAAAATCGTCCAATAGGTTAAACTATAACATGTAGCTGCTCTGGCTACGATACTCAATCTGCTACCCTTGAAATCATCTGTCCTGTTTCTCTTTACAATCTTTTTGGTTCAGGTTCAACAAAGTCCTTCTATCATAAACTACGTCATATATCCTTTAGAATCTTCCATATTAACATGAAACCTTTATGTATACCCTAAACTATAGGTCATTCTCTGGGTATGTTTATAAGCCTAAAATGCTTAATCATCAACCATATTTTTAACCTCAAATGTAAATACTGGATTTCCTTATCGTATCCTAAGTATCCATATTCTATTAATCCACAAGCCCTTTGTATTATTTGTCGTCAATCCTTTCCTACAGTTTCTTCTTGAAATTATACGTTCAATATTTATCCTTGGCGTAGAGCCTTCTTCTTTTACTCAACAAGTCCTCCGAATATAAATCCTCGATTTTAAAACTCCCGATTTATTAATTACCAACGTAGATATGTCTTTGCCTCGTTCCTTGTCTTTTTAACTAATATCTTTTCAATCTCGTATGCAATACTATATCTCATTCCAACTTATTCTATACCATTCCACATATCGATCTACCCTCTAATCACATGTAATTAGCTCGTAGATAACCAATAATCACTTAGTCATCAAAGTCCTACGAATACTCAATCCTCAAACTCTAAGCACAAGATTCTAATCCTCAATCCATAGTCACAACAATATACTATCTCATTTCTCCATCTTAGATACCCTATCATCGAGTCATACTATCAATGCAATCGTTCTTAATGGTTTCCAAGTCTACTACAGTCAGTCACTTATACTTGTCCTATAATCTTAATTTAACCAATCCCTAGGAAAAGTACTTATCACAATCACACAATACATTTATAGTTATACTACAGAATCAGTTAACAAGGTTTGGCTATTTCGGTCGTCTATCAAGTAGAAGGTAACAAGGCCTAAGACTGGGTCAAGCAATCCATAACAGTGTCCAAACAAGTTAAAGGTCAAGCAAGACAAAAAGTTTATCGGAATATCTCAAAGAATGGTACAGAGACAACGAGATGTATAACGAGAAGAATTATCCAAGAGGTTAACGAAAAAGAGTTTAGTCAAGTCATAGGAAAGATTGAACACAAAAAATAATTATGTCCAAAAAGATAACATGAAAGCAATCCTATTGGAGAGTCCTAGAGAACCTATAATCCTAGTTGTAGATGTAGATATGACAGAGTTAATCAAGACGGGGAAGAATGATGATAAGAATTTATTCTTGTTCGTTCGGTCAAAACAAAGTGAACCAAGTTAAGATACGATTTGATAACCATACACGTCTTCCTGAAATCATGTTGCCAGAATTTTTGCCACACCAGTAAGCTTATATGCAATAAACGATAGAGTCATAACTAAGTTATACACCCTATAATCATGTTATCTAGAATCCTCGCCACTCCAACCGGTATGGCTGCGAGAAAATCTAAATTCCATAACTAAGATAAGTACACCCAAAATCAGGCCCTATATTTTTGTCATACCAGCTAATATGGCTGTGATAAATTCTAAACTCCATAAATAAAACAGATGTTTACCTTATCAGGATGTATCATAATTCAATCCACAAAATTTATCACGATGCAAGATCAAAGTCAACAACGAAAATCAGAAATTAAATTCAACAACAAATTTAAGGAAGAGCAAATGGAAATAAGTGGAAACAGATTTCTAGGTAAGATTAGAGTGAGATCCTCAGGGGTCATCCCAAAGGTACTATCTGGTCAAAATTATAACCCACTGAATTTCAAGCAAGATACTAAATACAGTAAACGGTCCTATGCTGTGATGAGTTTTCCTATGTTGCAATCCTAAAAATCCTCTAGGTGTTCTAAATGTTATTCCTAATGTTAACAAGTTGTCCTAGATCCTAATTGCAGGCATGCTTGGTGTAACTAAACAATTTAAGTCTGGACCTGCATGGGCTACCACTAAAATATGTCACGACCCGTTACCCAAATTGTTGGGCCGAGCCGAGCCATGTCCAGCCTACGCTTGTTAAAGCGTAGTAAGCTGTTCTAAGAATAGACAATAAAGGATCTAAGCAGCTAACAGTTCTAAAATCACATTTAAGGGTTCATCACAACACATCATCTATAAGCGAAGGTAACAAGCACAGACTTATTAATACACTTCCAAAGTATCTAACTGGAGACAAAGTCCAGTATCCAAATATAAGTACAGACCAAAGTCTAAGTCTCAAAATACAAGAAAGATAACTAAGCAAGGTTCCCCGCTGGGGCCTCTTCTGGAGCTAAGGCCAGGTCCTCAAAATTAGTGCCATAATATGTAACACATAGCATTTCCTTCTCGAAAAGTGAACCTACAACGTTATCCTGTCAGGACGGGAGCAAGTACAACCTCTACAACTAAAGTACTAAATATATAATGAAAGAGATGTTCAACAAGAAACATTGTATGATAAGTCTATAAAACAGGAAATACTAGAAACATGGTCTCATGGTACAACTGGGATCATAGTATCATAGTAACATAGGGAACATGGCATATCTAGAATCATGGTATGACTGGAATCACAGTATCATAGTAACATAGGGAACATGGTATATCTCATAGTCTAACATGGCAATACATATTCATTTTAAAGTTTAAAACTGTAGTAGGTGAGTGATCAGTCAATAGGTGAAATAGGATGTACAGCGGTACATATCAAGTTTTCTGAAGTGTACATACGTACCCTTAACGACATCGGTGTATATCCATACACAAACGCGAGATCAGACATACGACAAAGTTATATATAGAATATAACAGTGCTCGGTAAATACATACGGAGAAGGGGGCATGATCACGTATACTACTAACAGTTTTTCCTTAACCCATTTTTATTAACATGTGAGTTATACGAGAACAGTAAAAACATGTGAGAGATACTGGGAGTAGTATAAGCTTGGCTGGTACTGGAAGCAGTATGAAACATGTGAATACTCCGAGTAGTATAAAGTATAGTGAAACATGTACTGAGAACCAGTAAGAAGCATGTGAAGATATAAGAACTGTCCTAAGCATGGTAGGTACTGAAAGTAATACAACATGTGAAGATTTAACTTGCTACCACAAGGATCAGTATTTTAACAGGGTTAATACATGTTCTAGCATTAAAAGACAGTAAATGAGTTTATAGATGTACTTTACTCGAGCAAAGCAAGAATACTCGTACGGAGATATAAATGTCCGGTGTCCTGTCAATAATGATATACAAACTCAGTTCTAAGCTATGTTCAATATTACACTAGTGGTGTGATACGACTCCTAACTGGATACTAGCCAAGTGGGGACCTAGCATAAAAGTCTAATATGGAGTGCCACTATATCCAAACTAATTTTCTAAGGTCTTTACACTAGTGCGGGGTGAGGTCCAATACGTCTATAACTCAAAACAATACAAAACTTGCAAGTCGTAACTATTCAATAAATAAATCAAACTGTACACTGAGTTCCAACAATTTTTGAGATAGAAAAAAAGCTCAAATATACATAAAATTAAGTACCATAATGATCCTTGTTAATTATAGAAATTTATACTAATTTTTCTGGAATTTATAAACCCACATAAATAATTATTAAAAATCAGCAAACATAAATATACTGAAAATGAGTTCTATTTTTCTATTTTTATAAAATACCAAAAGTACTTATTAAATACTGGAAAAATTATAATCTAAATTAACATAGTATTTAAATACAATTTTTTCCAAATTTTTACAGCAATTAAAATATATATAAAAATCCAAAAACAGAAAGTAACAATTTCTGGAAAAATAATTAATTATAAATTAAGGATGATACATAAACAAAATCTAAAGATGTTGTCGGATGATAAAATAAATATCACCAACGTGTCCAGAACAGTCAAATTATCTAGGATAGCCTACCCATAAGTCCAATTTGGACACAGGGGCAAAATAGTAATTTTGGGTCAAATGATGTCCGCCGTTGGACATACTTTGCATCGAAAAACGTGTCAAGATAGAAGTCTACAAAACTTAGCAAATTATATGTCCACAAATCTAGAATGATGATACGAACCCAACGGTATGTCCGAAATAGGGTTTCGATGAGCCGATCTCAAAATGACACGTTGACGCGGACACTTGGAATCCAGTTTGCACCGAAATACGTGTCGGAGCAAATGTCTTCAAAACTCAGCAAATTATATGTCAACGAGTCCAGAATGACCATACGAACTCAACGGTATATCCGGAATTGGATTCCGATGAGCCGATCTCAAAGTGATCCGTTGACTCGAAAAGTGGGACCCGCTTTACACCGAAATATGTGCCAGGGCCCACGTTCTCCAAATCAAGCGAATTTTATATAAAAACATACCAGAACGACACCACGAGTCTACTGGTGATGTCAAAAATTGAATCCGGAGTCCCGAGTTCAAAAATGGAATTTTACAAGTGTAAATTAAAGAGTTCGAACGGCCAACTTTGGCGTCGAATTCGACCAACCAAACGTGCTTATAATGAAACGAAACTTAAAGGAGTTAGGAAGAGGGTTATACCAGCTGTGCACAGGAACTAGTAGCGCACCAACCGGAGCTTCGATGGCGGAGTTACGAGCTGACGAAGTTGGCTCCACGAAACTGTCCAAAAACAGTTCAATTTAAAACGTCAACTTGGTGGCCAGTTTTGAGGTACCAAACGACGAAATTAACGGACGAAAATTGAGAAGAGTGAAGATGGATATACCGAGATTGCGATGGAGCACAGAGTTCACCGATCCAACGGTCGGATCTTCCAGAAAATGTGCGCGAAGTTGCTGCGACGGGACACAAATTTTGAGTTCCAAACTCGCGCGCGCCGACGGGATTCCGTTCAAAATGCACGAATAGCCTATTCGGCGCGCAGGGGAAGATGGTGGTGGCATGGGGGAGGTCGCCGGAGGTTTGCGCGCCGGTGGGGGGTCGGCCACGGTGGCGGCAACGCCGTACGGCGGCGCGGCGGCGCACAACGACGGCCCCCGCGTGCGCGCACCGTGCGCGCTGCTGCTCGCCGCAGCTGCTGCTGCGCTGTTGCCTGCTGCTGCGCTGCTGGGGACGCACGACGGAGGCAGCCCAACGGCGGTCGCCGGCGGGGGTGGCTGTGGCGTTGTGGTGGTGGTCGGCAGCCATGGGGGTGGAGAGTTCGGCTGGTGAGGGTGGAGTGGTGTGTGTGTGTTTAATAGAAAGAGATAGAGTGAGAATTTAAGTGTGTGAGCGTGTATATAAATAATAGAGAGAGAGGTATTTGAGAGGGAAGAAGAGAGAGAGGTCAGCCAAGGAGGGTTAGCTGTAAAGGAGAGGGGAGTGGGGTGAGGTAGTGTTTGTATTTGTTATAGGAGAGAGAGAGAGTGTGTGTGTGTGTGTGTATATATATATATATATATATATATATATATATATATATACATAGGAGATATTAATAAAGTAGAGAGAGGAGATATTTGTAAATAGGAAAAAGAGGAAAATTAAGTAGGGTATTTGGACAGTCATGAGAGGACCATATGGAGCTTGGGCTCAGGTCCGGTCGAGCCGGGTCGGGCCGAAATCGGACAGGGGGCAATAATTGAATTAAATACGTATTTATGATCACAGAAAAATAAATAATATACGGGGACTCCAATAAATAGAACACAAGCGTCATGTGGATAGTAGGCTTCATATGGGCCACGTCCATACTTTGGGCCAACTAGGTTGGATCGATGTCGGGTCCCGAAATTAAATTGAAAATTAAATCAGGTTTTACGGTAGATAATTAATTGGCCTAAATTGACCCGAAAATTGTGCGAAAAAATGAAGCACAAAATGGAGTGTCTAAGTGGGACACGAAGGTCATGGGTGAAGAGCG
>JANAVB010040014.1:2000540-2028040 GCA_029216955.1 Iris pallida | reverse complement strand
GATCTGGGTGAGTGGACAAAGACTCATTTTATGATTCGCTTGTGCCTAATAAGAATCAGAGTTTTGAATGAATGTTGTTGCTAATAACAAGATAGTAATCGTTGAGTATGCTTGAAAGAGATTTCACATGTTGCTATGCTAAGAACAAGGAAAGAGTTAACCTGTATGCTAAGAAGATGAATTGTTGTATGCTAATAAGAAATGACATGATGCCTTGTTAAGAAAATGAATGTTGCCTTGATCGATAAGATGTTGCCATGTTAAAACAATGAGTTGATGCTATGCTAATATGAGATGTGCCTCGAATGAATGAACTGTTGCCATGCTTAATAAGAAAAGAAAAGAGAATGTTTACATGTCCCTGAATAAAGTATGATTATCAAGAGTAGAGTTTATGCTTGTTGATATAGTGCTTGCTTAAACAGAGATTGTTTATTTTCCCCTTATTGATGATATAAGAAGAGAAGTACAGAGAAGGCACATTGTGCTGTTAAAAAGATGATACGGACTGTCCGTATAGAGATAAGAGTAGAGCTATTGGCTCAATACATAAAAAGAAAAAGATGAAAATGTTTACAAGTTGCTCGATTGATGCATGATAGTTTTATCTGATAGCTGCATTTGCATTGGTCTTGGATAACTTGTGCACAAATATAGATCCTCACGACCGGTTCTGGGGCACCGGAGCCGTTCGGCCTAGGGGGGATAGAGTAACGCCCTGCGGTAAAGAGACCAAGGGGTGTATAAAGTGTCCACTAACGACGAGCTGAAACCAAGAGTCACAGCGGCTAATCATGGGTTTTCCATGGACCATCATATAGATAAGTGTCGGTTGGTGAAGAGCTGAACTATGTGCACAGTTGCTAGTATGTACGTTATCAGTACAAGCTGACCCAAAGCATCACAACTACTGGTCTACATATATACTAGTGCAGAGCTGAGCCTTGCGTCGCAGCTGCCAATCGAGTTGCATGAATCTATAAAAGAATGTTTTGTTGAGAGCTAACGATGCAGAGACGAACAGAGAAAAATGTTGGTTTTTATCATGTTTATGCTAATCCTTGTCTTGTACAGGGATGGAAGGTCGGCTATGGTAAGAATCACTTAAAAGTGATACATATGTACTGCTTAAGTCTTTGACACGAATTATTTGCAAAGATTTATCTATACAATGAAATGCTATGCCCCTTTTACAAAAAAGATATGACATCGTGCTTATAATTGTCCCTAAGAGTTGCTTGAATAAAGAATTGATATGCTCATGAAACACGCTGTGCACTCCACAAAAATGAATAGTCCCTTGTATGCTTTACATGAAAAGAAGAGATATGAACCGTGGCTTTTCAAAGATGTTTTCAAAAGAGATATAAACTGACTCTGTATGCATGGAATGAACATAGGTAAAAGTAGCAAGATCATATCACAAGAAAATGTTTTCTCACTAAATGAATAGTGATCGTTTCAGAAGAATGTAGCCCCTTTGTCCATAATTCACCAGTATGCTGATATACTGACCCACCATCAGTCTGCATGCAGGTGCACTATGTATCGAGAAGGATAGTCCGAAGCGATAGCCTGTGCCTCATCCTCAGAAGCCATAAATCAGAAGAGATGCCAAGAGATGACATCTGTTACAAGAGTTGGTTTTGTATATAAAGGAATGTAATATATGGGAACAGGATCATTGTAATCTGTAAAGTTCTGAGAGAATGTAACATTGTATTAGAGAGAATCGAGAGCTTGTAATCTGTTCAAATGAAATCGATAAAGAGAATTATTCTTGTTACCATTGTGTTCAATACATGTATTCTGAAAATATGTCCGCTGCTGCTTCAATTATCTGCTATATGTTCCGCTACGTTATTGTCAACCTTGTCTATCTTGTCTTATTACAGGTCTTGGCCTTGCGCAAGTGCAACTGAGGCTTGCACGGCATCACGCCTTAGCGAAGACGAACGGTCTCAAAGAGTCCGAAACGAGGACGAAAGGACTCTGCGGGATCGGGGCATGACAAAATGGTATCAGAGCAACCCGATCCTCTGGCCAATTTTTGATTCAATTGAATCCATACATGTTCTTCTGATCAAAATTTTCTTGTCGCTTGATATCATCAATGAGATGAATGTTCCATACAATAAGTCCGTAAATATTTTTATGATGCAAGCATATGTTTTATCGATTTAATGGATTGAGACTGAAATGCTTTATTGAACAAGAGTTTTAATATGATCTGAAATTGTGATTTTATGGATTGATGACGACGAAGGATGAGTACTATCGCTGCTAAGGATATCGTAAGTTTCTTCTTAAGTTTCGAGGACGAAACTTCTTTTCGGTGGGTAATTATGTAGTGCCCCGCTCCGCGAAGGCACTAGATAGACAGAAATATCGGATTGCTGGCTCTACAACAGAAGACGATTAATATGAGTGAGTGGACAAAGAATTATTTTATGATTCGGTTGCGCCTAATAAGAATCGGAGTTTTGAATGAATGTTGTTGCTAATAACAAGATAGTAATCGTTGAGTATGCTTGAAAGAGATTTCACATGTTGCTATGCTAAGAACAAGGAAAGAGTTAACCTGTATGCTAAGAAGATGAATTGTTGTATGCTAATAAGAAACGGCATGATGCCTTGTTAAAAAATGAATGTTGCCTTGACCGATAAGATGTTGCCATGTTAAAATAATGAGTTGATGCTATGCAAATATGAGATGTGCCTCGAATGAATGAACTGTTGCCATGCTTAATAAGAAAAGAAAAGAGAATGTTTACATGTCCCTGAATAGAGTATGATTATCAAGAGTAGAGTTCATGCTTGTTGATATCGTGCTTGCTTAAACAGAGATTGTTTATTTTTCCCTGATTATTGATATAAGAAGAGATGTACAGAGAAGGCACATTGTGTTGTTAAAAGAGATGATACGGACTGTCCGTATAGAGATAAGAGTAGAGCTATTGGCTCGATACATGAAAAAGAAGAAGATGAAAATGTTTACAAGTTGCTCGATTGATGCATGATAGTTTTATCTGATAGCTGCATTTGCATTGGTCTTGGACAACTGGTGCACAAGTATAGATCCTCACGACCGATTCTGGGGCACCGGAGCCGTTCAACCTAGGAGGATAGAGTAACGCCCGACGGTAAAGAGACCAAGGGGTGTATAGAGTGTACACTAGCGACGAGCTGAAACTAAGAGTCACATCGGCTAATCATGGGTTTTCCATGGACCATCATATAGATAAGTGTCGGTTGGTGAAGAGCTAACGACGCACAGACGAACAGAGAAAAATGTTGGTTTTAACATGTTTATGCTAATCCTTGTCTTGTGCAGGGATGGACGGTCGGCTATAGTAAGAATCACTTAAAATGATGCATATGTACTGCGTAAGTCTTTGACACAAATTGTTTGTAGAGATTTATCTATACAATGAAATGATATGCCCCTTTTACAAAAAAGATATGACATCGTGCTTATAATTGTCCCTAAGAGTTGCTTGAATAAAGAAATGATTATGCTCATGAAACACGCTGCACACTCCACAAAAATGAATAGTCCCTTGTAAGCTTTACATGAAAAGAAGAGAGATGAACTGTGGCTTTTCAAAGATATTTTCAAAAGAGATGTAAACTGACTCTGTATGCATGAAATGAACATAGGTAAAGTAGCAAGATCACATCACAAGAAAATATTTTCTTACTAAATAAACAGTGATCGTTTCAGAAGAATGTTGCCCCTTTGTCCAGAATTCACTAGTATGCTGATATACTGACCCACCATCAGTCTCAATGCAGGTGTACTATGCATCGAGAAGGATAGTCCGAAGCGATAGCCTGTGCCTCATCCTCAGGAGCCAGAAATCAGAAGAGATGCCAAGAGATGACATCTGTTGCAAGAGTTGGTTTTGTATATAAAGGGATGTAATGTATGGGAACGGGATCATTGTAATCTGTAAAGTTTTGAGAGAATGTAACATTGTATTAGAGAGAATCGAGAGCTTGTAATCTGTTCAAATAAAATCAATAAAGATAATTATTCTTGTTACCATTGTGTTCAATGCATGTATTCTGAAAATATGTCTGCTGCTGCTTCAATTATCTGCTATATGTTCCGCTGTGTTATTGTCAACCTTGTCTATCTTGTCTTGTTACAGGTCTTGGCCTTGTACCAGTACAACTTAGGCTTGTACGATATCACGTCTTAGCGAGGACGAACGGTCTCAAAGAGTCTGAAGCGAGGACGAAATGACTCTGCGGGATCGGGGCATGACAGAATGGTATCAGAGCAACACGATCCTCTGGCCAATTTTTGATTCAATTGAATTTGTACATGTTCTTCTGATCAAAATTTTCTTGCCGCTTGATATCATCAATGAGATGAACGTTCCATACAATAAGTCCGTAAATATTTTTATGATTGTTTACAAAAACAAAAGTTAAAGAACTTTATTGATACAAACTTTGTAAAAGATTACAATTTGAATTCTGGGAATGGTACAACTTTAGGAATCCAATCTAGATGACGATTGCTTTATCCCTTGGACGATGTGAACTCTGAAGACGAAACCTCTGAAGTTGAAGACAACTCTGGAATTGAAGGCAAAAAGCCTCAGAAATTGAAGGCAAAAGCCTCGGAAGAATGCAGCAGCACTTGGGCAAGAACTCCTGAACTCTCTGAACTCTGATCTCTCTATAATCTGATCTCTGATTATTGATCCTTCATCCCCCTGAATGGAGACTTTGAAACTCTATTTATAGAGTTCTGAAAAATAACTAACTTTTAGTTATTCTGGACTGCGCATGATGGATTACGCAGCAATAGACTGCACAGGCAGTTGCTGGATCATGGGCCAACTATCTTGGACATATGGCATCATTTGATTGAAATGCGCATGATCATGCATAGACAGTTGCCACGAAATAAACAATTGATGGCATGAATGCCACGTGTATTTTATCATTTGTACTGATAGAACGCGCACATTGAATTGCGCAGGAAATGGATTGCGCCAAATTGAATTGTGCAGGAAATGGATTGCGCCAACATAGATTGCACCAACATGGATTGCGCTGCCAGCTGTCCTCGAGCGCCGTGCTGCATGTTTAAACGAACGGTCGCCTCGTTCTCCGCACTGTCAGTTGTCAGAAGATTTGATTTGTGTCAGGTAATGATGGTGATTTGCCACGTCAGCCTGCGCGCTTGGAAGTATGCGCAATCTATCTTGCGCAAACTGAATGGTACGTAATCTGATGTCTGCACAATTCATCTGACAGTTGTATTTCTTGATTTTCTGACTTTGTTGATGTATGCCACTTGATTTTTTAGGACCTACAAGACCCCCTTCAAAGTTTTCGAAAGTTGAACTTATTCAAAATTTTGAAATACTTTGAATTTTGAATATGAAACCAATTTGCGCACATAATGAGCTGTCTGCACAATCTGAGGGTTTAGCCCATTTTTAGGTGCAATCTAAGGCGGCCGTTTCGACTTGAAAAACTATAAATAGTTCTTCAATTCATTCAAAGTGTTCTTACTTGCTTTCTTCGTACTTTTGAGAGAAAAACTTCTGAGCTCTTTCCTCCTTCCTTCTCCGACAATCCCGATGGCTCCCCGACGATCTTCTGCCGCCGCTAAGGGCAAGGCCCCTGCCGAATCATCGATTAGGGCTGCGCGCCGAGCTTCTCGCCATGAAACCACTCATCCAGCAATGATAAGTAAAAAACCCAATCAAAAACTCTTTTTAGAGTTTTGATTTCACTGTTTCTTTTAGAATCCATCTCTTTTTAGAGATAGGATCATACTGCACCACCCTTTTTAGGGTTCTGGTTGCACAAAACAGTCCACTCTTCATTTTATGAAAGCTTTCTGCGCAATCGGTTGAATTGTGCTGACAAAAGTCAGCGCAACTTGCTGATTTGCGCGAATCTGTCAGCGCAAACTGATGTTTATTTGTTTGCGTAATCTGATTGTTTGTGCAATCTGATGTTTGCGCAATTTGATTTTGTGCAATCTGATTTTGCGCAATCTAATTTTTGCGCAAACTGAATCTTTGACTTTGACTTATACTGAATTTTTTTTTTTTCTCTGTCTGATGCAGTTAATACCAGAGAAGACCCAGAATATGAGAACTTCGTGGGGACCCTTTCCGAATCAAAATATAAAGAGGACTTGTCACATATGCACTATCCTCAGTATGATCTGTCGACCTCCCGTCAGGCCATTTTGATATCCCAAGACAATGAAACACTGCAATGTTTAATGAACGGACAACCTCTGGAAACGACAGATGCTGTTATACACAAGAAACCCTTATTCTTATTTGGTGAAGCTTTTAAGAAAAGTTCCCAACCAAGACCGAGGATGGAAAGAGTTGTCCATCAGACGAATAGATCTTTCTCGATACCAAATATTCCATGCTGCCTCCCATTATCCCGGTATGCTCGTGCGAGTTATCCGAGGAAGATGGAATGGAACCTTACTCCGTTCCAAGATGACCGTCGGGAAGAATTTTTGTGAAGAAGGGGCCGAACAAGAAAGATATGTTCTATAGTTCTTCTGAACGGTACAGTGTTTTGTTGAGAGGACTGAAACCCGATTGTATTCCGCCGGAGAATTCTTCATTGTTAATGCCCGTCAGAACCCCAATTTTCGCAAATGAGTTTGCGAAAGTCGAAGGAAGATATCCGGAGCAAGACATCAGACTAACTGGATTGGTAAATCTAGATTTTAAAAGATGGAGCTGCATAGCCAATTGGATTCTGACCAAGTTTGAAGGCGAACTGCAGCAAATCAACTTGTACCAAGCAGTGCATGCCACTGTCTATGGTTTTGCCCCGAACCCTCACCTGTTCCTGGCTTTAGCAGAGAGGTATAATTACAGAACATGGACCTTCATGACTCTCGACGGAGAAATCGGGTTTACACTCCATGAGATGAAGTACATCTCTTTTTTGCTAATGGGAGATGCCCCTTACGAAGAATTTGTTCCAACCAATGATGAGTTGGACAAACTCCGGAGAGAAAATGCAGAAATGGTAGCAGTCTTCGAGGAACTGCTATGCCATTATAAGATCTGTTCCTTGTTCTATAAGAGTGCTACATCAAACACTTGCTATTCCTCGAAATGGCTACCTTATCTGTTCCTTAACCACATCCAAGAACCGAAGACTAAGGAACACGATAGATGTTATCCTGATTTCTTTAAGCCATTAAGCAACACAGAAGTGATGAAGTTGATGGAAGAGAGTGGCAATTTTGATAAAGAAATGAAAGATGATTATCAATGCCCTCCTTTGAAGACAGGGGATACTCTCGAAAGTTATTTGAGAGTAGGATATAGACCGATGTCGAAAAAAGCCCAATTAGCAGGGTTTCTGACATATTGGCTTCGTCAATTTGTAGTTCCGGGATCCAGCGCTGTAGACCGCTTCTACCACGGCGTTCTTTTTGCAGCCGTTAGATTAGTCTTCGGCTATAAGATGGATCTTCTGTCAGCCATGACTTGCAAGCTGAATGCTGGTCTTCGTCTATACGTCGATCTGATGCTGAAGTCCAAGGGTGAAAAAGAATTCCCACGGTTGGAATTACCATATACATATCTATTTGGGTGGTTGCTCCTTCACCATCCCACTTTGATGGACCCCGGCATGGGACCGGTTGATGGCAGCTTTTTACGAAGATACTCCAATGGTAAGTGGAAATTCACTGCTCTAAGAGACTGCAGATATGCTCTAAACTTGAGCAAAGGATGGAACTTTTATTGTACCCCTCCTCCTGCTGGTTACGAGCAAATGCAAAAAAATGATTGATTCGCAGATGCATCCTCTGAGCCGTGCAGCTTTTTAATGGTTGAAAACAATTCGACCGTCTCATTTGGTATACCGGTTCGAAGATGAATGTTATTTAGAGCCATATCTCCCCAGTCGATTCGCTCGACAGTTCGGCTATGACCAATTCCATGTGGGGAATGCTATTACATGTCTTCAGGGAAAAGGTTATTTGATAGATGGGGCCCGGGCCTGGGCTTACTATAATGCTCGAGATACGAAATCGACGTTCTCGATGCCTGTAAACAGCAATCATGGCCCTCGGATGCTGTTTACATACTCAATTTTTTATACATCTTTAAATACCTTTGCTGAGAATTTCAACCTCACGGATAGCTTCGCATCTTCAACAAGATTGAAGAGAGGAGGAGTTGTCCTATCACTCATAGGAAATGATGAGGTACATGAGCCAGAAGATGCACCTTTAGAAGCCTCAAGGGATGTTATGTTCCCTCAAGAAGTTAATGCACCACTACGTATCTCTTTGAAGGTGGGCAAATCTCCAACAAAAAGGAGGAGAAGAGAGGAACCTCCTGCTCCAGCACAAAGAAGAAATTGATCTTAGATCATTCTTCTGAAAAGATCACCACTCGATCTCAGTCTCGGCAGCTGGCCGAGTCAACTCAGCAAGAAGAGGCTACTACACCAACCTCTATCCAGAAACAAGTTGAGACTATAAATATAGAAGCCCTGAGAGGCCACTAAAAAGAAAGAAGTTGGCCCACAGAAGGAACCGAGCTCCGTCTTCAATGGTAATGGATGCTGTGGCTGGATTAACCTTGCCATCTCCCACTCCTATTTCAGAACCTAGGAATAAAACTCCTAGTCCCGAACATAGAGAGGAGCCTGAGCAAAGAAAAGATCTTGCTCCGAGAACTGAGGCCGAAGAGCCCAGAGGAGGCACTATGGAGGAAGTGGAGGAAGAGCAGAATATTGTACACTCTCTTTACCTGCTGCAGAGATGATTGAACTTCTGCCTACTCCTAGAACCCTTCGCGAAGAAGAAGATCGTGAAGTAATTGCGGCTCTAGAAGATTGTAGCTACAGCCCTCTGGATGACTATGGTGACCAAGCCGCGACTACCAGCGAGAATGCACCAGAAGAAGACGAAGATGAAGAGAGCTCTTCGTCTGAAAATATTGAATATATGCAAGATCTTGAAAGAGATGATGAAATGCACATATCTCCAAATGCTGTCAATGATGTCTTAAATCTGAAGAGGGTACTGAGATTCCAGAGAATGCTGCTGTGATACCTTAAATCCTGAAAAGGATGTTGAGGTTCCAGAAAATGCTACTGATACCTTAAATCTTGAAAAGGATGTCGAGATAACAGTATCTCCAGAAAAAGCAATAGATGAAGAAGCCCCAGAAGAAACTCCCGCCAATGATCCTCAAGGTATTAAAATTTAAATTAGCAGTCTCTTCTTGAATGAATTGATAGCTAACGTCTTGATTTGTATTTGCTGCAGATCTCGAGACTCCTCTAGTACCTCCGACATGCACGGACATAGTGCCTATAACGACGGTGGTTATTAGTAGCAGTCATCATTTATCCTGTGGTTCTGAAGCGGGCAGTAGTCAAGCTGTCATGGCTGAAGCTACCTCTGCTCGGCCAGAATCTACTCCAGCAGATAATAGACTCATTGTTGAATTCAATCATGGTAAGATAATTTATATCTTTAATCTTCTTGAACAATAGCGATTAACATGCAATATGACAATCTTTACTTTTTTGTAGAAGAACAACCAAGAGGGGCCACCAGCTCCACTTTGGCTCCTTTGTTCAAAGAACCTGCTATCCAGACACAAGAGATTGAACGTCCCACGGCCTCATCATCAACAGGAGTGGCTGCAACTCCTGGTGCTATAGCCACGAATAATCTTGTGATCCAATCTTTTACTAGATGCTTTTTTGAATCTTTGGGGCCTCTAGTAAAAGGATGATGGAGAAAGAGGGTACTGATTTCTCATGGTTAGGGGTCCAACTTCTCTATTAATAAGAGCTATCCGGGAACAGGGTGATAAAGCTCAAGCCACTCTCCTGGATCATATTTTGAATGAATTAGAGATTTCTATCAAAAGCTATAAAGAGCTCAACCAAGGAGACATAGAATCTCTAGTACAAGCAGAATTCGAGCAACTGGCTCAAGCAGCTGATATTGAAAGGGTTAATATCCAGAACCTTTTGGAAGCTTTCTCTGCAAAATCTGCTGAGTATAACTCCAAGCTGGAATCAGTAACCTTGATGGCTAATAGAAAAGAACAGAGAGTTGCTGAGCTAAGAACAAAGATTGCTCGTCTTCAGAAAGAGTTAGAAGAAGAAGTTGCTGATCATCAACTTGCAACTCAACAATTTAATGCTCTGATTCAGGAGAGGGATGAATATGTAGCTCATAATGCTGAGATTACCGCAGAATGGTGACCATGCCGACTTTTAATGAGGAAACTGGGATGGAGGAAGCCAGAAGGAGGGTGATGTCCACTCGTGAAGAACGGCTGCATACTCTCAAGCAGCAGATTGACAATCTGATAATACCTCCATCTTAGTGGAACATTTTGTATCTTTATGTCTTTTGAAGTATATATATTTTGTAATGTCTTATATTTCAATTAAAAAAACATTTTTGTTGTGGCTCCATTTTGTTGCATATCTTATTCAGATATAAATAATAGAGATAGAAAATATTCAGAGGTGCAAGACATGATATATTTCTTGATGATTTTATAGAAAAATTATATTCATTATATCTGCTCAGAGATAATATGGACGTGGCAGAGTATACTGAACATGATTATCTCAATTGACAACTTAATCGAAACGATAAGTTGCTGATATGGATGTGAGATGAACGGAAAACCGTCAAATGATGGAATGAACGGACAAACCGTCAAACTGGATAATAACGAACGAATGAATCGTCAAATGAATGAACGGATGAACCGTCGGATGATAATGAACGGACGAACCATCTGATGAATGTGAATGGGTGAACCATCGGATGAATGTAATGAACGGACGAACCGTCAAGTGAATTAAATGAACGGATGAACCGTCAGGAGATAATGAACGAATGAACCGTCAGATGAATGTGTTGCTTCATTATTTGGAGAATCTTTGCCTATAAATAGAACATAATTTTAACAGAAAGGAACACTTCCACTTTTCCAACATAAAAATGTCGTATGGAGATGCACTCAAGAAGACTGAACTCGTCCCGAAGGTTGAAGAAGGCGTTGAGGAACGTCCTGTCGATCCAGTTCAATCAAAGGAGGCAAAAGTAGGCGAAGGTTCGTATGCACCCAAGCCACCGCGTGACATCCTGGACTTTCTGCTTGAACGAGAAAAGACTGAAGAAGAAGAGGCCATGAGGCTGGCTACTTGCAAATTCCTTATGGGCTCCAGCAAGGAAGTTTTCGGCTCTTTTGCTGACCGTATTTTTGAAAAGGACGGTAGTGGTCCACGTCCAAATATAGAGAAGGATGATAGTGACCTTCCTTAATATCATGTACTATCATTCATGATGAAATAAAATTTTATTTATGAACATGAATTTGTCTGATGATTTACAAGCTTTTACATTTACACATAATACTTTTTAAGGAATTTGCCATTGATAGGCATCATAGCAATTCGTCCATCCAGTTCTGAGAGTTGATAAGCTCCATTTGAGAAGACTTTGCTCACAACGTAGGGACCTTCCCATTTTGCGTCGAATTTGCCTTTGCTATATGAGTCATAGTTATAGGACGTCTGACTGTTAAAACAAGTTCTTCTTGCTGAAAGGCTCTGACCTTCACTTTACGGTTGAAAGTCTTAGAAATGCGAGCTTGGTATAACTCAATATGTTGTTGAGCCATTAATCGCTTCTCATCAAGTGCCTCCAATTTGAAGTCGAAGAAGATCATTATTCTCTGTAGTGAGCTCGTTAGCAATGACAATCCTTAAAGAAGAATTTGAAGTTCCAGAGAAGAACAGCTTCACAGCCATATACCAAAGAGAAAGGTGTAAAAATGTGGGGTTACGGACCGTAGTTCGGTAGGCCCATAGACACTCGCCAAGCTTTTCACTCCAATTCTGTTTGTTAGTGGATACAAACTTTTTGAGAAGCTTGATAATAGTTTTGTTGAAGGCTTCAGCTAAACTATTAGCGGCAGGATTGTAGGCAGTCGAGGCGACATTGTCAATCCGGATCATCACAGAATCTGGTAAATTTCTAGCTAATGAATTGCGGTCCGTTGTCATGGATAATTCGTCGAGGGACACCAAATCGATATGACATGATGTTTGACGAAGTTGATGACACTACTGGTCTTGACTTCAGCCAAGGGTATAGCTTCAGCCCACTTAGAGAAGTAGTCTGTTATTGCTAGAATGAACCGATGTCCTCTAGAAGAAGAAGGATTAATAGGACCTATGACATCCATGCCCCAAGCTTCAAAAGGCCAGGAAGCGGCTGTCGGATGTAGAAATTCTGAAAATTGATGAATGAAATCTGCATGGATTTGACAAGCTCGACATTTCCTTGCATATTCGATGGCATCTGATACCATAGAGGGCCAATAGTAACCCATTCTTCGGATACGATCCTGTAGTTTAGGACGGGCTGATGTGCTCCGCAGACACCGTCGTGAGCTTCACGTAGTACTTGTTTTACTTCATCACCAGCTAGACAACGTAGAAGGAGACCGTCGTAAGTCCGTCGATAGAGAGTTTTAGTAGTTTGGTTGTAGTAGAACCGTAAAGATCGTCGTCGAATACTTATAGCCTCCTTAGGATCTTCAGGAAGTATATCGTGAACCACGAAGTCGATGAAAGGAGTTCTCCAATCTTCATTGATAACATTTATTTCAGCAAAATTACTGAATTCGATGTTACGATTGTTTTCGACACAAAACAATTCTCGATTAGAGATAACCACCACTTGTTGTCTTCTGATGGGAACGGCTAAGACTGCTGCAAGATTGGCTAAGGTATCTGCTTCAGTATTGCAAGCTCGGCGTACATATTTAATAAAGAAAGCTTTGAACGATGTAGCCATGTTGATTGCTGCCTCAAAGTAAGGTACCAGATCTTGATGACGGACTTCATAAGTTCCTCTAACTTGATTGACAATCAGTTTAGAATCACCGTAAACTTTGAGATATTCAATGTTCAATTGCTTGGCTAATTGAAGACCGATGAGTAGAGCATTGTATTCTGCTACATTATTGGAACATGATTCATCTAGAGAGTAAGCTCTTTGGATAGTTGATCCTTCTGGGGAAACGAGAACAACTCCAACTCCTGCTACAATAGCACCATTGGGTCCAATTCTGGATGCTCCGTCAAAGAATAGACGCCAGGTCAAAAATTCTTCAGAGATCAAGTTGACTTCCAACGTCTCGTCTGGAATTTCATCGTAAAGCTTGGATGTTTCCGGTACGGGATGAGCCGCCAAGAAATCCGCCAGTGCTTGACTTTGATAGACTTTTGAGGAACATACACCATATCATATTGGACTAGAAGGATGGCCCATGTAGCAAGCCGAGAGTTGAGTATGCTAGGCTTCTTCATCAGTACACGAAGAGATTGACTCGGGATATAACATGAATGGTTTGACCTATGATGTAATGTCTTGTCTTTTGAATGGCGAACATAAGGGCTAGACATTCTTTTTCAACCGGACTATAACGGTGTTCAGCACCAATCATAGTACGACTGAGATAGTAGATGGCTTGTTCATGACCTTCTTTATTCTTTTGGACGAGTAAAGCACCCAATGAATGATCCATAGCACGGACGTACATTAAAAATGAATGCCTGAGATTGGTGGCACCAAAACTGGTGGGTTCATAAGATATCGTTTGATGTCGTCGAATGCTTGTTGACATTCTTCAGTCCAAATAAAAGATACACCCTTCTTCATTAGTTGAGTGAATGGTCTGCAGCATCCAGACAAGTTCGAAATGAATCTTGATGTACGCAAGTCGACCTTGGAATCCTCGTAGCTCTTTTAGGTTGCGTGGAGGACGCATCTCTTGAATGGCTTTGATCTTCTCGGGATCTACGTGTATACCCTTAGAGGTAATAACGAAGCCGAGAAACTTACTACTAGAGACACCCAAGAATGATTTGGTGGGATTCATTTTGAGCTGATGTTGACGCATGAGATTGAAGATTGTTCTCAAATCTTGGATATGATCTTTTTTCAGACGACTTTTAACAGCGATATTATCAACATAACATTCGACTGTTTTACGAAGATGTTCTCTGAAAATGGTACTCATAGCTCGTTGGTAAGTTGTACCAACGTTCTTGAGACCAAATGGCATCACTGTGTAGCAATAGACTCCCCCAGGAGTACGAAAAGATGTGTGTTTTCATCTTCGGGATTCATCTTGATCTGATTGTATCCAGAGAATCCATCCATAAAAGATATTCGCTCAAACCCACAAGTATGTCAATCATAACGTCCGTGATAGGGAGAGGAAATTCATCTTTCGGATATGCTTTATTAAGATCCCGAAAGTCGATGCAGACTCGAACTTTGCCAGTTTTCTTCAGGACTGGAACAACGTTGGCTACCCAATCAGGATGTTGTTCTTCTCGAATAAAGCCACAAGCGATAAGCTTCTTGACTTTATCATCAATTGTGTCCATCATTTCAGGCTTGAATCGCCTTTGCTGCTGTTTGACTGGTTTAGCATTAGGAAGAATGTTCAGTTTGTGAGTAGCAATTTTGGGATCTAATCCTGGCATGTCTTCGTAACTCCAAGCAAAGACGTCAATATATTCTTTAATGAGAAGAATCAACTCTTGCTTATCTGCCTCTGAAAGATTCTTGCTAATAAAGATTGGACGAGGTGACTCGCTTTCTCCTACATCAACTTGAACTAGTTGATCTTCAGTAGGAGGTTCTCTTTGTTCAAATCGGAGTACCCACTGATTATCCATCTGTTGAGCCCAAGGATCTGTTTCAGGATTTTCTTCAATATCCTCATCATATCCTTCCGAAAATTCAGCAGAAACCATAATGGAAGATACGATTACACGATGGACTTCACCGATGCTAGTGTCAGAATCCCATGACCTGGAATCGGAAGAATTAGAACGTTCTTCGATATCAGAATCGGAAACTGCTGGGGATAACATTGGAGGGGAAGCGTATCCGAGACCTCTTTTGGTCCTGCTGTAATACATTTCTGACTTTCCTTGTGGAACAGCGTACGGAGAGGAGTCTTTCTTTCCTTACCGTAGTTGAGGCCGCTTTTGAAGTCGTAACCCATCTTTCGGACGATGTCTTTTGATTGTTGACTGTAACGACGGAATTGAAGATGTCCCGGGTCGTTAACTTTGCTATCATCCGTATAGCTGAATTTTTGTTCCGGTCTTTTACTAAAAGGTATTGGACGTTCACCTTTCTTGCGAGCAGGAACAATACGATAAGAATCTTTTGGATGCTCACATGAAACTTCTGTTTGAAGAGATTGCACTACTCCCATTATAAATGATTTGAAGCTATCTAACATATCCAAATAGTATTTAGTATGATAAATAACATCAATATACTGAAAAGTAGATACTTTTTCATTAATATGTACATCTGTATTTACAGCAAGACCTTTAGCCTTAGCAGGCTTGGTCAGATTGATTACAAGAGGAGAGAAGAAGAACGTGGAGGAGGCTTGTTACGACGGAGATCAATAACAAGTGGCTCAGAGGAGATGAGCTCCCTTTTTTCTTTGTTGTGAGTTAAATCAACAACAAGTGGCTCAGAAGAAGTGAGCTACTTTTTGTCTTTGTTACGACGTAAGTCGATAACAAGTGGCTCAGAAGAGGTGAGCTCCCTTTGATTTTGATCAGCATCAACTGATTTCTTTTGGACTGGCAAGTGAATAGCCAATGGTTTAGAAGACTGAGGATGAGAAACACGCCCTTTAACAGGTATAATAAGAGTGTCTTTGGGCACTGCTTTTGATCTTCTTCAGTATCCATGGCCAATACCACTTTTATAAATTCTTCCTTATACATGCGAGCATCGTTGCAATACGCTTCGACGCCCTTGAAAGGATAAAGGTCTGCAACTTCTTTATGAACTTCTCTTTGTGTCATAACATATTTGAAGCATTGATGAAGAGTTGATGGAACGATATTATGTTCATGAGAAAGGGTCTTCCCAGGAGAGCATTGTAAGAACAACCATGATTGTCTATGATATAAAAGGTCACCTTTGTACGAAGATTGCCTATTTGGAGTTTTAGGCGGATCTTGCCCAAAGGTTCATTCCTGCCTTGGTTGAATCCCAAGATAGTGGTATTGTACTTGAAAGACTATGCACTGGTATCTTCAACGCATCTAGCATGTCTTTGGCATGATGCTAAGTGCAGACCCTGGATCTATCAGGATACGATCGACTTTCATCGAATCGACATACCCTGTATAGTATAGAGGACGATCATGTCTATTATCCTCCAGCAGCATATCATCCTGAGTGAAAGTAATGTTTGGAATCAACTCCAGGACACTATGACAATGACTACAAGAGACCGGTTCGGCTTCCGGTTTTTTGAGAAGAGTTAGGCAAGTTTCAGCCTGCATCAGGGCTTCACTTAGAGTTTCTCGAGTCTCTTTAGAAAGACACAAGAGCTCGAAGATTGATAGCCTAGCTGGTGTATTGGCTAGTTGTGCCAATATATCAAAGTTGTATGGCTTTTCAAGTCCTGTAGGAGATGATTTCCTCAGGGGTTTGTCGAAACGGACTTGTTGCTTGCCTTTGTCAGCAACCACCGGCTTGGGAGGAATAGACACTACAACTGGTGAGGATGTGGAAGGAATCTCTTCAGAGGAAGTAGACTGTATTGAAACAGGTTTAGAAGAAGATAGGATTTTCTTGAGCTTCAGAATGATCTTTCAAGTAAGCTTTCCCTGATCTGGTGCCTAGCAGAATTTCTTCGTCAACGATGGGTTCAAAAGACACCATGTTGCAAATTTTTGTCTTGCCTTTAGAACGACCTTTCTTCTTGGAAGAAGAGGGCACTTCAAATTCTGGAGCAAGATCGGGATGGATCCACATAATTTTGCCGTTGTCAAGCGACAAGGGAACAAGACCTTCATTTGGTGGAAGTGGAAGATTCTCAATCTCAAGAATTGCTTTGGAAATAGGAATGACACCATGCTGTACCATCTGCGGAGGAAAATTACCAAACTGAACTGAAACCATGTTCGCAGTAACAGTCTTCTTATCTTGCTGCAGAGTAACAACACCAGCATTGACAAGCTCTTGAATTTTGCCTTTAAGCACGTAACATGCTCGAGTAGGATGTCCAATGAACCTGTGGTAGACACAATATTTAGGATGATCTGTTTTACCGACTTCATCAGGTTTCTTTGGATCTGGGAGCTGAATTTTGTTGCTTTTGAGTAAACATTCAAAGATGCTTGCAGTGTCATTCTCGTCAAAGGAATATTCTACTTTCGGACGAGGTTCCCTCGATGGAGTGCAGAAGGAGTCGGAGTGGATGTAGGTGGAGCCATATTGACAGCCAAATATTCTTTATTCTTATTCAAATTGATGTTCAAAGTCTCTTTTGCTTTACGGTTGTTCTGGCGATTGCCACCATCTGATGTCTGGTGTTCATCTCGATCAGGGTTAGACATCTGTACCCCCAATTGTTTGAACTTCTCGGCACTCACTTCAGCAGCTTTGGCGTTGACGATGAACGAAGGCCAATCTTGGAATTGGGTAGATCCCGTCCACATACTGATGATAGGCAAAAGATTTGCCTTACAAGTATCAATAGTGACAGCAGCTGGAGTTCCGGGAGGCATTTTCAAAGCTTCACGGCAAAATCGTTCGATGAAACTCTCAGCAGTTTCATTGTATTTCTGTTTGATTTTGTTGAGAGCCGACATAGTCATGTCGTTAAATCCTTCATAGAACCATTCCAGGAAGATTTGCTTGAGACCTGAGAAAGAAGTGATATAACCATCGGGCAAACTTCTGTACCAGTCATATGCTACGCCGGCTAAACAACCGACGAACACTCTGGTAAGAAGAGCGTCATTTGGCTGGAGTTGAACGGTCATTACCTCAAAATAATTGATGAATTGGCTTGGTGAGGTACTGCCATCAAACAAAGAAATCGTTGGGATCTTGTACTTTGGCGGGAACGGGACTTCCTTCCATTCAACTGGATAGGGCTGCTTGATCCCCAACCTTTGCAAGTTGTCTTTCTCTTTGAAAGCTTCGAACTGGGTTCGTAAGAGTTTGACAGCTTCATTGGCGTCTTCAGATGACGAAGAAGGAGCAGGTTGAGTTAGAGTGGTAGGAGGAGGAACAACATTGTAAGCACTACCCCCAGCTCCTGATTGACTAGGTGTGGTTTGAATTTGTACTTATACAGGAGGCATTTGAGGAGACACTACCCCCAGCCCAGTATTGGCAGGTACTGAAGAAGCTATGATCTCTGGACTCGCAGTAGGTGCAGTCGGTGGAGTAGCATGTTGTGCCACAATGATAGAATACATACTAGCAACCATTTCAGCCATGGTTTTTAGCTTGTCTTCAAGTGCAGCGATTCGTTGTTCTTGATTTATAGAAGTTGAAGCATGTGGATCTTCATTGACAACATAAGCTGTCACTTCTCTTGGTACAGTGGAAGATACTGTTTGTTCAGAGCTTTCGCTGTATGCATCATAGTCAGAGAAAGAATCATCTCCTGACTGAGAGGTAGGAAGATAACCTGAAGATTTTGAGGAAGATTCCTTTGACCGATTGTATCTCGGCTTCGAGAACGGGTATGTCGAAACACTCCTTCAGAAGATTCTTGAAGTAATTCTAAATACCGTGGCTTGGCTTACGAGGTTTGCCGTGCTTAGAACATCTTCTACCCCCAGTGTCTCGGAAGTCATGTTAACAGAAGCATACAAGACTTTGTCTTCCTCTGACATAGGTTCAGATTTAACAAAACAGACGATCGAAGACAGATCGTTTTGTTGTTTGACAACAACATTGAATGATGACTTTGTGGTTACAACGATGATCAGATGGTTGAACTGAAGATGTCGAGATAGTATCCCTCTTTTGTCTAAGATGTTCTCGGAGATCAGGAATAACAACAGGACGAGGAAAACTCTGAGGGATCTGTTCTTTGATAACATTCGGAACATGATTCCGATTCTTCAAATATTTAGTCCCTTGAGTATACAGGGAAGTGCTTACTTCATTGGCATAAGTGTCAAGATTTTTAACCCTGGAGATTTATTTTTGATGATGTTTGGTCTTCGGTATTGGCTGTTTGCGTTTTACCGAAGTGGGTCTGTTGAGATAAGTTCTAAGATCAGCAAATTCACCCCCAGGGGTTTCTGTCTGAGACACTAACAGTTTTCCCTATTTGGAACGGAAATCTTGAGAGTCGGGAGGTCCTGGAATTCTGCTACTGGGGTAGGCAGAATACCTCTTTGGTCAGTACAAGTTCTCTTGTTATAAAGGAAAGAAGAATCCTTGTTTGAAAGAGTTCTAGTACTGATTGGTGCTGAGGCACGTTCAGATTGATCTTCTTCGGTAAAAACTGAAGAAGATTGAGAAAAGACCAAAGGACCTTTTCCTTTGTTTTGTGAAGAAGGGTTAGCTAAAGAGCGTTTCCCTCTGTTGTCTTCCAAGTCATGGGACAAGGAAGTTTGAGAAAAGACCAACAGGCCTTTTCCTTTGTTTTGAAGAGGAAGAGGAATAGCCAAAGGACTACCCCCAGTGGATTGTGCAGGAGCAATAGAATATTTGAGAGGAGGAACAGAATCTCTCCCTTTGTTGTGAGAAGAAGAGAGTTTAGCCAAAAGGCTGTCACTCTTGGATTGCGCAGGCATGCTTTGCGCATGGGTTGATGGTACACTGGTTTTGGCCACAGAGACTGTGGTTTACGCATCAGGAGTTCTTGCCACAGAATGCTTAGGGTGCACTCTGGTTGCTGGAGTGTTGGTTTGTACAGGAAGATTGGCAGCCAATTGCGCCAGGGGCATAGGAGTTTTATACTTAGCCATGGCAGCATATGAAGTCTTTTGTGCACTGGCCATAGCAGACTGCGCAATAGCAGAGACAAATTGTGCAGTCGGCTTGATGACAGAAGCTTTGGACTGCGCAGCAGTCTTGTGGACAGACTGCGCAGAAGACTTGCTGTCAGTATTAACAGAATACGCAGCAGTCTTTGGGACCCACACTGGGCGCACTTTGCTTGTGGCAGCAGTGGTTGCAGTACGAGGAATGGTTTTGGAGTTGATCATAGACTCGTAGGCTATCTGGTTGATCTTTACAACCAGTGTCTTCTGCATCTTTCCGATAGATGCTACGTCACATTGAGTTGTCACTTCCTCATTGGAGGAGAAAGTCGTCCCCAGCAGAGTCGCCATTTTGTTTGCAAAAACAAAAGTTAAAGAACTTTATTGATACAAACTTTGTAAAAGATTATAATTTGAATTCTGGGAATGGTACAACTTTAGGAATCCAATCTAGATGACGATTGCTTTATCCCTTGGACGATGTGAACTCTGAAGACGAAGCCTCTGAAGTTGAAGACAACTCTGGAATTGAAGGTAAAAAGCCTCAGAAATTGAAGACAAAAGCCTCGAAAGAATGCAGCAGCACTTGGGCAAGAACTCCTGAACTCTCTGAACTCTGATCTCTCTATAATCTGATCTCTGATTATTGATCCTTCATCCCCCTGAATGGAGACTTTGAAACTCTATTTATAGAGTTCTGAGAAATAACTAACTTTTAGTTATTCTGGACTGCGCATGATGGATTGCGCAGCAATGGAATGCGCAGGCAGTTGCTGGATCATGGGCCAACTATCTTGGACACATGGCATCATTTGATTGAAATGCGCATGATCATGCATAGACAGTTGCCACGAAATGAGCAATTGATGGCATGAATGCCACGTGTATTTTATCATTTGTACTGATAGAATACGCACATTGAATTGTGCAGGAAATGGATTGCGCCAACTTGAATTGCGCAGGAAATGGATTGCGCCAACATAGATTGCGCCAACATGGATTGCGCTGCCAGCTGTCCTCGAGCGCCGTGCTGCACGTTTAAACGAACGTCGCCTCGTTCTCCGCGCTGTCAGTTGTCAGAAGATTTGATTTATGTCAGGTAATGATGGTGATTTGCCACGTCAGCTGCGCTTTGGAAGTATGCGCAATCTATCTTGCGCAAACTGAATGGTGCACAATCTGATGTCTGTGCAATTCATCTGACAGTTGTATTTCTTGATTTTCTGACTTTGTTGATGTATGCCACTTGATTTTTTAGGACCTACAATGATGGCGGCATATGTTTTATCGATTTAATGGATTGAGATTGAAATACTTTATTGAACAAGAGTTTTGATATGATCTGAATTTGTGATTTTATGGATTGATGATGGCGATGGATGAGTACTGTCGCTGCTAAGGATATCTTAAGTTTTTCCTTAAGTTTCGAGGACGAAACTTCTTTTCGGTGGGTAATTATGTAGTGTCCCGCTCCGCGAAGGCACTAGATAGATAGAAAGATCGGATTGCTGGCTCTGCAACATAAAACGATTGACCTGGGTGAGTGGACAAAGACTCAATTTATGATTCGCTTGCGCCTAATAAGAATCGAAGTTTTGAATGAATGTTGTTGCTAATAACAAGATAGTAATCGTTGAGTATGCTTGAAAGAGATTTCACATGTTGCTATGCTAAGAACAAGAAAGAGTTAACCTGTATGCTAAGAATGAATTGTTGTATGCTAATAAGAAACGACATGATGCCTTGTTAAGAAAATGAATGTTGCCTTGATCGATAAGATGTTGCCATGTTAAAACAATGAGTTGATACTATGCTAATATGAGATGTGCCTCGAATGAATGAACTGTTGCCATGCTTAATAAGAAAAGAAAAGAGAATGTTTACATGTCCCTGAATAGAGTATGATTATCAAGAGTAGAGTTCATGCTTGTTGATATCGTGCTTGCTTAAACAGAGATTGTTTATTTTCCCCTTATTGATGATATAAGAAGAGAAGTACAGAGAAGGCACATTGTGCTGTTAAAAAAGATGATACGGACTGTCCGTATAGAGATAAGAGTAGAGCTATTGGCTCAATACATGAAAAAGAAGAAGATGAAAATGTTTACAAGTTGCTCGATTGATGCATGATAGTTTTATCTGATAGCTGCATTTGCATTGGTCTTGGACAACTTGTGCACAAGTATAGATCCTCACGACCGGTTCTGGGGCACCGGAGCCGTTCGGCCTAGGGGGATAGAGTCACGCCCTGCGGTAAAGAGACCAAGGGGTGTATAGAGTATCCAATAGCGACGAGCTGAAACCAAGAGTCACAGCGGCTAATCATGGGTTTCCTATGGACCATCATATAGATAAGTGTCAGTTGGTGAAGAGCTGAACCATGCGCACAGTTGCTAGTATGTACGTTATCAGTACAAGCTGACCCGGAGCGTCACAACTACTGGTATACGTATATACTAATGCAGAGCTGAGCCTTGTGTCGCAGCTACCAATCGAGTTGCATGAGTCCGTAAAAGAATGTTTTGTTGAGAGCTAACGACGCAGAGACGAACAAAGAAAAATATTGATTTTTATCATGTTTATGCTAATCCTTGTCTTGTGCAGGGATGGACGGTCGGCTATGGTAATAATCACTTAAAAGTGATGCATATGTACTGCTTAAGTCTTTGACACGAATTATTTGTAGAGATTTATCTATACAATGAAATGCTATGCCCCTTTTACAAAAAAGATATGACATCGTGCTTATAATTGTCCCTAAGAGTTGCTTGAATAAAGAAATAATTATGCTCATGAAACATGCTGTACACTCCACAAAAATGAATAGTCCCTTGTATGCTTTACATGAAAAGAAGAGATATGAACTGTGGCTTTTCAAAGATGTTTTCAAAAGATATGTAAACTGACTCTGTATGCATGGAATGAACATAGGTAAAAGTAGCAAGATCACATCACAAGAAAATGTTTTCTCACTAAATGAACAGTGATCGTTTCAGAAGAATGTAGCCCCTTTGTCCACAATTCACCAGTATGCTGATATACTGACCCACCATCAGTCTGTATGCAGGAGCACTATGCATCGAGAAGGATAGTCCGAAGCGATAACCTGTGCCTCATCCTCAGGAGCCAAAATCAGAAGAGATGCCAAGAGATGACATCTGTTGCAAGAGTTGGTTTTGTATATAAAGGGATGTAATGTATGGGAACGAGATTATTGTAATCTGTAAAGTTTTGAGAGAATGCAATTGTATTAGAGAGAATCGAGAGCTTGTAATCTGTTCAAATAAAATCAATAAAGAGAATTATTCTTGTTACCATTGTGTTCAATGCATATATTCTGAAAATATGTCCGCTGCTGCTTCAATTATCTGCTATATGTTCTACTGTGTTATTGTCAACCTTGTCTATCTTGTCTTGTTACAGGTCTTGGTCTTGTGCAAGTGCAACTTAGGCTTTCACGGCATCACGCCTTAGTGAGGACGAACGGTCTCAAGAGTCCGAAGCGAGGACGAAAGGACTCTGCGGGATCGGGGCATGACAACATACATCTAACAGTTATAAGGTACCTGTACAGTATATACACTCCGAATGGAGGTAACATAGTAAAGTACAACTCAATCACAACTAAGAAAGAAAGTACGATAAGATAGAATAGATGATAACACAAAATCTACAGATGATAAATACAAGATAGAGAGATATAGCTAAGGGTCTAAGATAAATAACTCCACAAATCCAGAATACAATCTTCAAATAAATACAAGTGTATCCAATAGACAGAATGATAATAGAACTAGTATAGCTAACTAGCCTAGTCTACAGGGGTAGAGTTGTCTGCAAGTGCTGGGTCCTCCTGAGGGTCCAGCTCAAATGTGTCATCTAGGCCTGCTCCATAATAAGTGGGACACAACTCCTCAAAGTTCTGTAATATTTCAACAAGTCCAGTCAGAACTGGAGCGAGCACAGTACATCTCACGCAGTTCATATCATGACAGGATTATAATACAGGCAATAGAGTAAGATACATGAAACGCTGAAGAGTATACATGAGTAAAAGAGAAGACTGTAATAAAATATCTACTATAAGTAAAGAGCTACAGTAAACTAGTGATTTAGAGTACAAGCTAGACATGTGAACGGCTTGATAATAAACATGAGAGGTTGTACATGGCTACACTACTTGGAAATTGTCCACATGACTATTTATACTCTTCCGTACCCCAATCAATACATAAGGATCCGTTCAAGTTATGTTATTGTACATGATTTCACATGGGGGCCCATAAATGGGTGCACATGAATATAAACATGGGGGCTCCGTGAACAGGAGAGTACATGAATCATGAGAGTGCACATAAATGGTAAACGTACAAGAATACATGATAAAAGTGAAACGCACATGACATGATGTATCTGATACTCCCGAGGGGGATAACATCGTATGAAATGATCCATATAGTACTAATCCGTGTGTAAACCCCCAATATTTTCTAAATTATTTTAGTGCCTTAAAAATTATTTTTCTATATTATTTAGAATTTATTTGGTATACGTACGTAAATATAAATGCATGTGTGTATGTATTATATGTGTACTTGTTAGTATTCAATTAAATAAGGAATAATATAAATTCTAGGATTTTTAGAAATTATTTGTAAATTTTTAGGAATTTTTTTGCCTAATATATATATATTTACTTAGTTGATATATATATATATATATATATATATATATATATATATATATATATATAATATTATATATTATAATGGTTGTAAAAAAAAGAAAAGAAAAAGATGTGAGGCTCGGCCACACCCAGCAAGGGGGGGGGGGGGGGGGCGGACAAGCCTCTGTTCAAGTGAACAATTGTTAAGAAAAAAAAGAAAAAGAAAAAAAAGTAAATCCCACCCACTATTAGTGGGCGGGCCCCACCAATTGAAAAGCTTGCTATGGCAAGCACAGCTCTCGCGTATAAGTCCGACCCATGGGAACCATCAACTACAAAACCTATTAGTATTAGGTTTTAGTTAGAAGTAGTTATAAATATAACTTTTTCTACAAGCCTCAAAACCCTAATCTTCCAAAACGAAAGTTGAAGCTGATTATACCCCCTTCGCCCACGACTTTGTTTCACCAGCGATGGAACTTTGTGCACGACGAATGGAGCATCAGAAGTCAGCCCCGCGTCACCCACGGAGCAGTTTTCCACTCAAGCGTCCGGAGTTGTTTGGAGATTGTGACGTTTCTTGACTGACATTGTGATTACTTGGACTTGCCACTTTGCACCATCAGGCAAGATACCTTGCCACCTTACTCTGTGATTATTATATTCTTATTTTCAGTTATTATTTTCAGTATTTTATTTGTGATATTTAAACTGTGCGTCCAAGTCACACTTGGGTGCAAGCGACTCTATCGGTCGTTTTCTTGCTTTGATTTATTCTCTTGCATTGACTTAGTTTATTGACCACCCATTGATGTTGAGGTATTGGTATATCTCATACGTCCTTGAAACTTGTTGTATCACGTGATGTGAGTCACATATAGGACACATTTCCGCGTAGTCGGCTGGCTACCGATACGTTTGGAGCGTGCGACGGATAGGGGTAACTGCCAGTAGAATTGTATGCTAGAAGACTTGGCGGTTACTAGAGGTACATGTCAGTCATGGAGATGATGATACTAGGCATTGGGTGGGGAGAACATTACCTGACGTATGGGCTTCGATTGCACTTTCCTTGTAACCCGGAAGCTCCGTTGGAGATACGGGTATGAGCCTCTCAGGTTGGCCACTGTCGTTTTTGAACATCATGTCCTTGGTCACTGGTGCCCAAGAGGGGACTATACCGGATCCTATATTCAGCCAGGGCTCATGCGTCGAAGGAATATATCTCGACTGCATATTCACAGTAGAATGGTCAGGAACCCGATTACATGCATAACTTTTTCTCTTATGATATTATCACAGTTTATATGGCATGGTGTTTTCTTGTATCTTGCTATGTCACCTGAGGACCTGGTTATCTCTCCAGGTTTAGACAATTTTCCACAGGATACGGAGCGGCATTGGAGCTATCTTATATTGATGACGAGGCAGTGCCTTATGACTTCTAGTCTATTTCTTATCTGAGACAGTTGTAGACATTATTTTACACCTCTTTTTCTTTCTATTTTGCGGAGGTCGGACTCCGATCTTGTGAGACTATTTTTTTCATAGCTGTTTGGAGTGAGTATGTTCACCCGGCTATCTTTTTATACTCTTATTTATTTATTTGGACTTCATTATCTTCTGTGTTGAGCTGTGATGAGATTAGATTTGTTATTCTGGCCTGTGATTATTTATTTACAGCTTATGTACATATGAGGATTCTACATATTGGAGTGTTCTTCGTATATGTGCAGCTGGCATGTTCACGTACTTGGTCCTACGTATTTTGGGACTGGGGCGTTACATATTTTTGTGGCGGCCCATGCAGGTCGGATTTAATATTGTTGGGTTACATGACTGTGCCCAACAAGCCTGCATATAGGAATAGGAATATCTCATCCAGAACTACTACTATCTCTTGACTTCCAATCTTTTCAAACTTCCTTGATTATTCGATTTACTTCATATCTAATCTTTCCTAAAACTTATCTTCCTCGTGCCAACAGTATGAATCTAAGAAGCGGACGCACTTCTGCCTTGGCCCTCACATCTGATGAAGAGGCTACTTCGGAGGGACAGAATCCTCCCATGACTCCAGCGACACCTTACCCCAGGACTGTCGCAGCCTACTACGACACCGACGACGGAGTCCCCAGAGGTCGCAGCACCCCCAGACAGCCAGGCTAGACAGACTACTACCATGGCACCGGGAGGGAATGTACCACTGCCTCCACCACCACCATTCCCTCAGCAGTTTCCTCCACAGTCGGGACCTCAGATGCCTCCACCACCGACTGATGGGAGCCCTACTACTCAGTTTATGTATACCATGATGCAGGCTCAGTGGCAACAGACTGAGCTGATGAGACAGACGATGATGGCAGCCATGGCTAGACCTCCACCACCACCTCCAGTACCAGCACCAGCACCGGCTCTGCATCCCTATGAAGGCTCTATCAAGAATTTCACAGATATGAACCCCAAGGCCTTTAGAGGGACGGAGAAGCCATTAGAGGTGTCACAGTGGCTTATTAGTACCGAGAAGCTACTGAAGGCATCCCAGTTGCCAGCTCGAGATTGGATGACAGCAGTGGACTTACTGTTAGAAGACAATGCTCACCACTGGTGGAAGGCGGAAGAGAGACGATTAGGCACAGAGATCACCTGGAAGCAGTTCTATGATCATTTTATGAGAGATTCTTCCCTATTCATGTTCGAGATGGTCTCTATGACCAATTCCTCCATCTGAAGCAAGGAATATGACAGTTGATGAGTATGACTCAGAATTCAATCGCCTGAGTCGATTTGGTGCGGGATTGATCCCGACAGAATTAGAGAAGGCGAGGAGATTTCACCAGGGGCTTGCACCAGAGCTCAAGTCTTATACGACTACTCAGTCTCGAGTCTCCCATTCAGCTGTCTTGGAAGAAGCTCGTGCTCAGGAGTTTCTTCGCAAGGAACAACAGCAGCAACTCGAGGCGGCATACCCAGC
>JANAVB010040014.1:1979251-2000527 GCA_029216955.1 Iris pallida | reverse complement strand
CCGAGTGTCTCACATAATTAATAGTGAGCGGCAAACCCAAATATCGAATAGGTAGCTCGCCTCGTTCTATAGCCAGTTGTTCGGACCACTGCTCCTGAGATGGGCACTCTCTGTTGAAATAGATACAGCTCTTATCACTATTTAAACAAAGCCCGGACATAACGCCGAACTCATCTAGAATCTTGGTCAGTGCCATGATTCCCTTTCATTTGGCTCAATGAAGACCAGTAGATCGTCCGCATATATGAGATGTGAAATATTCGGCTCGACCCGTCGGTAAAGAGGAGTAATATCCCTCCGATATACTGCCAAATCCATCATACACGTGTAATATTCCATAACAATCGTAAATAAATATGGAGATAAAGGATCGCCTTGACGGATCCCTCGATTGCTCCCGAAATAACCATGGGGCTGGCCTTTGATAAGAATGGAAAAGGTCGGCGACGTAATACACATCCTGATTCTGTCAACCCACAAGCTCGCGAAACCCATGCTACGTAATACGGCACACAGAAAATCCCTGTTTACCATATCATATGCTTTCCTCAGGTCGAGTTTGAGACAACTCTTCTTGCCCCCGGGTTTGTTAAAGTCCCGAACCATTTCGTGTGCCATGAGACAATTTTCAGCTATGGAGCGGCCTCTAATGAAAGCCGTCTGATTCTCAGAAATAAGACCTTGCATGATGCCTTGCATTCTTCGACACATGACCTGAGTAATAATTTTATAAAGGAAATTGCAGTAAGCTATGGGTCTGAATTCACCAAGAGTAGAAGCTCCTCCTTTTTCGGAATCAGGCAGAGAAAAGTATGGTTAAGTTCTGTAAGTAATCTACCTGTCCGAAAGAAGTCGTCCACAATATGTAGAATATGACTGTTCAGTTGTTGCCAGTGCTTCTTGTAGAACACCGCATTAAATCCATCGGGCCTCGGCGCTTTGTTAGGATCTGCTTCCTTTATGATAACTTCAATTTCCTCCATAGTGACCCGTCTTTCCAGAAGGGAGTTACCCGCCTTAGTCACTATACGCTTGCATAGGAAGTCTGGGAACTCCTTCCTATAATCAGTTTGATTGAAGAGCGTTTGATAGTACTCTACTGCCTCCTTTACAATCGCTCCATCCTCGCTGATTTGTCGGCCATTGGCATCAATCAGAGAGGAGATAGCATTAGAGTGTTGTCTGGCACGGACAGTGGTGTGAAAAAATTTAGTGCAGCGATCGCCTTCTTTAAGCCATTGGCACTTGGCTAGTTGTTGTAATCTAATCCCCTCGAGATGACGGAGATGACGAACTTCGTTTTGAAGTTCGATTTCTCTCCCTGCATTGGCTTCATCCATGGGATTACTTTGCAGCGCCAACTGAGTTTCTTTCAATTCCTTTTCGCTAGCTCCAAAGGGCGGAGAATTTTGCTCCTGTGCCATGCTTTTAGCTCAGCTTTAACCTTCTTCAGCTTTTGGACTAGGCAAAATTGGGCGGTTCCTATAATAGCCGGTTGAAGTCCCCTTTGTACCGCCTCATCATAACCGGGTTGGGCCGGCCAGGTGTTGCAAAACCGGAACGGCCGCCTAGGAGGAGGGGATTGATATAGTAGGCGAATAAGGATCGGAGTATGATCACTCGTGCCGCTAGGCAGCCCTTCTGCCTTGCTGTCGGGGAATTTATCCAGCCAGTGACCATTGCAAAGAGCTCTGTCTAGTTGGCACACAATTCGGTTCGTAGCCGAGCTATTATTCCATGTCCAGCGATGACCCGTCGTGGAAACACAGTGGAGTCCAGAGCTTAGCAGGCAATTCTTGAACTCGTAAGTATCTCCATTGGCACCTGGCATCCTCCCTGCTACTCTTCAGGTTCTAACATGGCGTTGAAGTCTCCGCACAGGAGCAGAGGCGTAAGATTCGCCAAACTTGTCGCAGCATGGATAATGTCCGACCATAACTGTTTCCTCCTTCTACGGTCATTATGGCCGTACACTGCCCCAACCGCTATCTGCAGCCCTCCTTTGTTAGTGAAAACAAGTACATTTAATTGCTAAAGGAATATTTTACCTGCCCCGTCCACACACGTGAGTCCCACATTGTCCAGATACGGGCCACCCCGCACTCCGTATGGTTGTGAGCAGACTCCCAATGATGCGGAGTGCGTCTCATGAGCTTGGCACCATCTTTTATTTTACTTTCTTGCAACATAACTATAGTACACTTGTGTCTCCTTATCACATCCTGGATCTCGTGCCATCTTCCTATGGAATTTGCTCCTCGCACATTCCACGAGATGATCGTCATTTATGATGAGGGGTTGGCACCCTTAGCTCCCGAGCTTTCCCGCGGGCGGATCGGGGAAGCTTCACTGATTGAGGAGGCATGTTTACGTCCCGTAGGAATGGCAGCCGACTCCTGTACTTCTCGAACATGGGCCACCCATTTGGGGTTGGCTATGGACAGAGCTTCATCAGGCGGCTCGTCGGAGTTGCCACTTTGTTTCTCCTCCTGTCGGTTGGTTGCCACATGTTCATGACCTGTGGCCGGGCGCTTCGAGGCGCGATTACTTTCTCCTGTATCTTCGTTACTTTCTGGGCTCAGATTTTGTGATTCATCCCGTTGATTGGTGCCACAATGGTTATTATTGGTAGGTTTGTTGAAGATCACCAAAGCCTGGGTTGGGTTCAGTTCTTCAGGCAAGTCCTCCTTGGCCGGCTCGTCTGGGCCCGACCGTTTTCCTAAGACGGAGGTGGAAGTCCCCGCTGGAGTTGGGTTGGCCCCGCACGCCCTCTCTCCATCGCCCATGATGGTATCATGATACATCCTCATAGAACTATTATTGTTGGTCTTCTGGCGCAGTGGAGTGCTCCTCGCATGTTGTTGTTCTTCTGGGAGAGCTGTCTCAGTAGTACCAACATTTTTGCGACAACTGGTCTTCGTGTGACCGAAGCATTTGCATCTATCACACGAAGGAGGGACCCATTCATATTCTACGTCTTGTTGTATCCATTCACCGGATGGAAGCACAATGTCTATGGATTTCGGCAACGACCCATTAGCAGCAATTTCGACGAATACTCGTGCGTAGGACAATCGTTGTCGTCGAGCCGTGGGGAATTCAGTGCGGATGGGGGTGCCTATCATGCTCGTGATCTTCATTATAGAAGGGATGCTCCATAGCTGCGGGGAGAGCCATGGCAGGCGAACCCATATCGGGACAGTGGAGAGTCTATCTTTCTCAAAATTAGTTCCAGTAACCATCTCTTGAGTACCACCAGTCTACCGTCGAATGTCCATGGGCCGCCCTCCAGGACCCTCACTAGATCCTCTTCCAGCGCGAACTTAATAAATAAAATCCATTTTCTCTGGAAAATAACTCTATGGTTCCCTTTGGCCGCCAGGTTCGATGAGCGAACGCACGAAGGTGACCGAAGAATGGTCTGTTACCCATAACATATAGGACTAGGGTATTTTTCCAGTATTCTATGGTCTCTTGCAGGTCATCCGTCGTGATCTCCACCACTTTTTTTTTCTATTAATGATGCCAGGTTCAATATATTGCAGATCCACCTCCTCTTGCACCGCCGCCGGTCTGCAGATTTCTGTCCATGTCATCGGCTTTGACCATGCTCCTGGATCGCCCAGATGATTTATCGCTCGTGCACAGAGTGGGGGTTCCCGCTCCGATGCAACCGCCTTGCCTTTGTACACTGGGTTCGACCTCCTTTGCTCTGGGTCTATGGCCCGATCTCGCGACCCCGGCGACCCTTGGGCCATGGCCTGCTCGCCCCTGGACGTCGCCCTGGCTGATGTCATCGGAGGCCTGTAAGACGGCCGGGGACGTGGCCCCCTTCCTCCTGTCCCTGCCGTTTGGTACGCGTCATTACGATCTGCAAAGGTCCAGGTTTGCCATGGCGGTGCCGGACCACAGTGGTCCCGCCGCCGGCCTCCTCGCGCAGATCAGGGCGTCCATCGCTGGAGTCCTCGCGCAAGTCGGGACATCCGCCGCCGGAGTACGCTATAGTATACATAAAATGCTTAAAACATTCTTAAAGTACGCTATAGTATACATAAAATGCTTAGAACAAGAAAATTTTAGTGAAATCATATGGTAGTTTTATGCTTAAGATGCTACTCTGTAGTTAGTTTGTGCTACTTCTTGATTGTCGACCTATAGGATATCCACCATATCTTGTGCTACTACTTTGCAATTTGAAGCTTTAGGCTTAGACAATATAGGATATCCATCTATTCATATACTCCAATTTCGGTTGATTTTTTTTCTTGACCTTATAATTAGATCTTCTTTTGATGATCCCTTGTCGACATTGATACCTTTTCCAAGATTCTGTCAACGAACCTTGTTAGCAGTACTAGATTTGCCTCCGTGTTTCTGACCAGTGCATGCTTGTATACATCAATGATTAAACAAGAAAAGTTATATGCAGTTAAAGATGCTGAATATTGATGCAATTCATTACTTAATCTAATTAAAATGCTGAAAAAATGTATAGATCAAGATGCTAAAAGTTATATATCACATCTTAAAATGATCAAGAACAAACGGATAATTAAAATAATTTTAAAAAGGTTAACAGTATATTGCCGGTTAGATTGCAGTATTCATGTGAATATCGAATATTTTATTAAAACCCTTTATATGAAACCTAGTTCATATTTTTTTTAGAAAATAATTATTATAAAAAATATGTGAAAACATTCATGTGAACATGTCTCCTTGATTTTGTATTAGATTGCAATGCATTATAAGTTTATTGAGAATTTTTTCCTTGCATTCCATGTTTTTTGGGAAGTGTACTTATTTTGTCTATATTATTTTCAGAAAAAAATGGAGACTTTTGATTTCGGTGTAGCGATTAGTGGGGATAATAACGTGAATATTGATTTAGAGAGCAGACACAATTTGAAAATACAAGTGGATAGTGAAAGTGAAAATTCACAATTTGGTCCAAATAATAAATTAGATTGCATTCTATACTATCCGCAAGTCTCAGAGGAGGTGAAGCCTATGTTGAGTCAAGAGTTTGAAACATTAGATGATGTCTACAATTTTTACAATACATATGCTAAACGATGTGGGTTTAGTGTGCGTAAATGGAGTACAAAAAGAGAGAGAGGGAGTGATGTGATTGTGCGAAAAGAATATGTGTGTTTTAAAGAAGGAAATGGGACGACGATAGCAAATCCCGATGCAATTCGTCGTCGAGGAGTAGTGAGAGAGGGTTGTGGTGCCAGACTTATTGTTGTTAGGTCATCTACCGGCAAGTATGTCGTCAATATATTTGATGAGGGACACAGTCACTCATTGTCAACCCCAAGTAAGACACATTTAATGAGATCCCACCGCCAAATTACAGATGCCCAAAAATGTTTGACTCAACAACTTGGGGCAGTAAATATTCCAACATATCAACAATATAATTTGCTTGGTTTACAGGCGGGTGGGTTTGAAAATGTTGGTTGTACACAACAAGATTTGTACAATCATGAAAGAAATATGAAGAAAGCAAGAGAGGGCCATGATGGAGACATGTTTCACGAGTATTTAAAACTCGAAAAAGTTAAGAACCCGTCATTTACTTTTGAGATTAAATCTGATGAAGAGCACAAGATAACTTATTGTTTTTGGGCCGATGCGACTTTCCCGACGAGCTTACAAGTTTTATGGTGACGTTGTAGTATTTGATACAACTTATAATACTAATCGGTATGGTTTCATTTTTGCACCACTTATGGGGGTAAATAACCACAATGAAACCATTGTATTTGGTAGTTCATTTTTGGGAGATGAGACAGTTGAGTCTTTTAATTGGTTATTTCACCGATTTCTCGAGGCTTTGCCGGGAGATGCTCCTAAAATGATTATCACCCATCAAGATCCAGCAATGACAAAGTCAATAGCGGAGACTCTACCCAATACCTTTCACAGGTACTGTAGTTGGCATATTTTGAAAAAGTTCTCTGAGAAGATTGATGCTGTTAAATATGGTGTATATTATAAAGAATTTTCAAACTACATTTGGAAAACGGAGGCCAAGAAAGAGTTTGAAACAAAGTGGAGAGAGCTTGTTGAAAAGAGTGACTTGAGTTCCAATGAGTGGCTAGAAAGTATGTTTAGTATGCGTGACAAATGGGTACCTTGTTATGTGAACCATATCTTTTCAGCCAACATGTCTAGTATCCAACGAGCAGAAAGTGCTCACTCATTCTTTAAAGGCTATGTCCAAAAAAAAAATTCATTGGTGGATTTTATGATTCAATTTGGTAGGGGTATTGAGCGCCTACGACAGTATGAGAAGCTTTCGGATCACAAAGATATAGTGGAGAAGCCTAAGTTGAAATTACAAAATGATGTGGTAGTCCAAATGGTTGACATCTACACGAATGAAATGTTTCACAAATTTCAAGAGGAGATGTGTGTTTGTTCCAATTACAAATTTGAGTTCGTGAATGATGAGGGCATTAAAATTGTGTATAAAATCAAAAGAATTTTTTTTGATAATCACAAATCTCGAGAAATTGTGTATGATAAGGCATTGGATTTTGCGACGTGTTCATGCAAAATGTTTGAGAGTTCGGGGATCCCATGTCGTCATGTATTGTCTTATTTGCAAAAGTTTTACGATTTTGAATCATTGCCTAGCAGCCAATACATTTTAAAGAGGTGGACAAAAATGGCAAAATACGGGAACATCATTCTCGACGGTGGCATGGAGATAAGTGATGACAAATCCTATTTTTTAAATCGGAGTCGTTTGATTCAACAAGCCTTGAATTTGGTTGATAAGGCCCTTACAAATCAAGAAACCATGAAAGCGTACTCTGATGCTTTGGATGGTGCAAAGGATATAATCGAAGAAATTATCAGTGGTGTTGTAGTTGGTGATGAGATTGTCAAGCCAACGGTTGGGGGTGTCGCATTGTCGGGACAGATAAGTTATAAAGAACCAATGCAAGTACGTGCTAAAGGATGCGGAAAAAGGCTCAAGGGTGGTAAAGAGAATGCATTGAAGAAGGCAAAAACCTCCAAAGGTCGAAAATGTAATGGGTGTGGATTGTATAGACAAAACCATGACAAGAGAAATTGTCCGAATCTAATTAAAAATGGGTACGTATTTCTTTTATTTTTTTTTTCAAACTTGTCATTCCTAAATAATTATATTCAATAAATTTAATTTATCTTTTGTTTAGATCTTCTCAAGCCACCATGACGGAGACAAGCTCGGAAGACGAGGAATTTTCTGTAGAAGGTATAAAAGCACTTTTAATTTGCATTGTATCTAATATTATTTCACTGTTAATTTTGTTCGAGTGTTATCTGACATTATTTCATTGATTTTCTTTAGGTTTATCAAGTTGATCAATTAAGTTGATATGGAGTCGAGCAAAAAGTGTTGCATGCTACACAATACATTCAATGCTTTGTTTGGTTCTTGTAATAGAGTACTGATGTTTTGAAAGTTTATCAAGTATTATTATGTATTCAGAGGCTGATCAGAACATTATATACTCTAATTCCGTCAGTATCAAAAATGTATGCATGATGCTACTCTGCCAACGCCAAGAGTCATTGTTGATGGAATTTTTTGTAACATCTTCTTTCTCCCATCTCCTGCAAATGCTGATAGTCAACTGATCATGCTTGTATTAGAGGGAAACTAGCAAACAATTTACACGACATACTTTTTTGTCGCTCAGGATAATGGAAACAATTTTAAGTTGTCGTTTAATTTTTGTTGATATATAAAATATGTTTTCTTTATGCTAAACAAATCTTCTTATTGTTTAATAGCAGTCAACTATGAACGACTGTATTTGGTGGTAATTTTGAATAGTCATGTTTCATTGTTTTGTTAAGATCTTTTTTAATTCTTCATCATTAGTAGTAACTCCTGGGACGGGCAGGTAACATGTCAACATTGTATTTATACTTAATGTGTAATTTGCCTATATATTTATCGTCAATATGTAAGCCAACAAACATCATTGGTAAACTTTCATACCAAATTAAGAGCAAAAAAGCTATGGAACCAAAATTTAGCACCAGTAGAACTTATATCCTAATAAAAGGTAATTGATTACCGCAAGAGGCTTTCAGTTTTACTTTCAATCCAAATTTTTGTTTGACACGCTAAAAAATTTGCTCATCATCCAGTTAAGTCAGCAAGAATCGCAAAGAAGGGTGACGCTATTATGTTCGCTAGAAGGCAATATTATGGAACATCAATTCTGTTAATCTTATTATGGAGCATCTTTCACAAATTGAATCATATCCTTCTTAATGGGCAGACCTGCACCTTTCTGAAAAACAAGTATTTGCATGTAGCCCACCAAAATATGAGTATGAATTATACAGACATTAAGAAATTAAAGGCATAAGCTATATGATGTCTGACTAATGATAGGTACCATCGTATCATAGACCTGCAATATTTACAAACCACTTCTTGTTTGTAAGAGGAACAAACTACTTATGTTCCAGTATAGTACATGATGAAACCAGCAATACTAAATTCTACTAGGACCCAACATTTCATTAGAACGACTGACTAGATTAAGAATCCACAATGAGTGCAAACTTAACCGTCTGCAGCATCTTCATCAAATTCTACAAGTCTTCCACCAGTTCATATTCTTCCTTTAGCCTAAGCATAGACCCTTCATGGCTTTGTTAAAGTATATATCCTCACGGTAGAGGTGGCAACACTCGTCATCACCTGAAACAAATCAATCAATGATACTAATGCAGAAGCCTCATATCCATCGGAGCCGATACGATCCATAATATTCGACACAGTATCATTGGATTCTTTTAGTAATTCCATGCTCTTTTTGCAGAGCTGCTTGCGCTTCCCGGCAGTGGCCGGCAACTCCTCCAGCATGCGCTGGATCTTAGATGTGCCAGATCCCTATCTTCACCCTTGACAAGACTCCTCATAGCATCCGCATATCTAACGCCTGCTCTGATAGCCTTGTGTGCTTCCTGAGATATCCGATGCCAACCTCTTCTGGGCACTCCTTCAGCCGAGCTTCACTGTATCCCTGTTTACATGATTGTGAAAAAAACTTCAGCATACACATGGTAAGAAATATACATAGAAAATCATGAACTAGTATCGGAAGAACATTTAATATGCAGGATATTTTTTAAATCCTTTCTTCTCCAATTTCAAACCATAAAAATATTACTGGAGCAGGACATCTTCTACTGTTTAGCACCTCATCTTCTCTTTCCAGATTTCTACCGCACAAAAAAACTTCCGTAACGTGCCTATTGCATAAATAAATAGAAAAGCTTCACTTAGATAAATATGAATCATGTGAATCTGTTTGTTCAAAAGACCTAGAATTATTAACATGTCTTTAGCAGCTAGCTTTATATTGGAATATTCACTTTAGAATCCTAGTTTTTTAAAATTTCTTCTATGAATAGAATGTTTTCACCTCTAAAGGTTAGAAAAATAAGACAGAGTGTTCATAAGTACACTCCCTTCTTGTTATCTGTTCTCTTTTCCTGCAGAAGGTTGGATTGACGAGTTTGAAATATCATATTCAACTGCTCTCTCAGAGTCCTCATTAATCATATATCTAAACTTATGGCATTTGCACCAAGCTTCGTTGTAAGATGAAACAAAAACATTGTTATTCGGAGCTAAGAGAAAACTGTTCTTGGGAAATCTGCATGTCCTTACGAAATCTAAGTTCATTCCTCTTCCTTGGACCTTGTAAAAACAAAAATATGCATTTACCCCTTTCCAAAAGTCTTCCATTCCCTGGTAAATGTCAATTCAACCTCTCAAGGTTCATTCATAACAGTATTTGATTTACCTTAAGAAATTTCCATGACCATCACTGACTAGTATTATGTATTAGAATAGCTGAACTAACTTCTCTCAAATAGAACACATAACCCTCTAATTTCATTTTGCTGACAGACTGTATCTAAACTGGGAAAGCAATTGAAACTCATTTTTCCATTTCTTGTCTTCTTTAGAAATGACCTTCCGTTTCCGTAAAATTTTGCTCAACTAAGAATGCAAAAACAAGACCCATCATCGATTAAAATGGAAAGGAAGATAAGACTTGATTGGCTAATATAATATCATCCTCCCTCCTCTAGGAAAGTACCTACTCTATCATCTACCTTATGGACATGCGTCCTTGTGTAAGCCCTATTGCCTAATTAGTCTGCGTAATTACTTGAGAGTATACTAACCTATACTGTATTTGAACCCTTAGTTAGAGTTCCACACAATTCCGAGTAACCCTAATAGCTACAATTGAGTTACCCTCGAGTTAAGTTTTAAACCAGAGAAAAATTCAAATGCCATTAAAAAAAGTTAGCTAAATAGGCACTTAAATGATACTGAACTTAGAAGTGTATAAACATGGTCAATCTGTACAAAAGAAAAAGGGATCCTACAAGACTAGAAGATAGAAAGAGGCTTTGACCTAGTGAACGCCAATGATGAATGTATTACATGCATTATAGAATTTAGGGTTTTCCTCATCTCCTATTGTGTGCAAATTTCATCATGTCCCTGGTTTGTCAATGTATATGGTTCTTAGGCTAACACTAATATTAAATTAAAGCTAAAGATTATGGATGTTTGTGAAGCTATATTGCATGTATACTGAGATGACAAGACATATGTACAGACACAATGATGCGACAAATTTTAAAAACTAGGGTACAGTACGTCAGGGATACAACAACAAATAAATATACAAATAACATATTAACCTTAGTTTAACAAAGTTAAGTGAGAAGTTTAAAAACAAGTTTATTTTTATAAATAAAAATAAAAATATAATATAATACAAGCTAATTAGCCACCATGAGAGGGAAATAGATTTTTTTCTTTTCGATTGAAAAAAGAAGAAAATTACGATAAACATTGAACTCATAATACATAAATTCTAACTCCAAGCATTGGTCCAGATTCTCACTAGCATTATGTTTTGTTTCCCCTTTAGCTGATGATATATATTGAGTGTAGAGCATTAACACTCACTATCTATCTTTTCAAGATGTCATTCCAATTGAATGGCCCCCGAGGTAGTATGATAGCTCGATACTCAGTTTCAACACTAGAACTTCTTGGAATGCAACAAAATAGAGAATCTCCACAAACACTGAACCTGTTCACGAGGTGAAATTAGTAATATAGCATGTCCAATTAGTATGAGATAATGCACTTGTGAGTTATGGTGTGATAAAGCTTTGCTAGAGAAAGAACAAGACATAACTAGTGGGGCATAATGATAACAGATTTGGAGCTTAGACAAACGGTTGGCCCTTGACCAAAGGAACAGCATAGGTTACATTATGTTGATGAGAACGACCTTAGCATTAACAAGCTTGCTAACTCAGTAATGCTAAAAAGAAGTATTAATAGTGTTAGATTCAAAAGTCTTGTAATACCTATATGTATTGTTAGGCTTCAGCCAAACTGGTTTGAACCTAAAAAAAGCAATGTCCGCTGATGTCACGATCCGTTACCCAAATTGTTGGGCCGGGCCGAGCCATGTCCAGCCTACGCTTGTTAAAGCGTAGTAAGCTGTTCTAAGAATAGACAATAAAGGATCTAAGCAGCTAACAGTTCTAAAATCACATTTAAGGGTTCATCACAACACAACATCTATAAGCGAAGGTAACAAGCACAGACTTAATAATACACTTCCAAAGTATCTAACTGGAGACAAAGTCTAGTATCTAAATATAAGTACAGACCAAAGTCTAAGTCTCAAAATACAAGAAAGATAACTAAGTAAGGTTCCCCGCTGGGACCTCTTCTGGAGCTAAGGCCAGGTCCTCAAAATCAGTGCCATAATATATATGTAACACATAGCATTTCCTTCTCGAAAAGTGAACCTATAACGTTATCCTGTCAGGACCGGAGCAAGTACAACCTCTACAACTAAAGTACTGAATATATAATGAAAGAGATGTTCAACAAAAACATGGTGTGATAAGTCTATAAAACAGGAAATACTGGAAACATGGCCTCATGGTACAACTGGGATCACAGTATCATAGTAACATAGGGAACATAGCATATCTGGAATCATGGTATGACTGGAATCACAGTATCATATTAACATAGGGAACATGGTATATCTCATAGTCTATCATGGCAATACATATTCATTTTAAAGTTTAAAACTGTAGTAGGTGAGTGATCAGTCAATAGGTAAAATAGGATGTACAACAGTACATATCAAGTTTTCTGAAGTGTACATACGTACCCTTAACGACATCGGTGTATATCCATACACAAACGCAGGATCATACATACGACAAAGTTATATATAGAATATAACAGTGCTCGGTAAATACATACGGAGAAGGTGGGCATGATCACGTACACTACTAACAGTTTCCCCTTAATCCATTTTTAATAACATGTGAGTGATACAAGAACCGTAAAAACATGTGAGAGATACTGGGAGCAGTATAAGCATGGCAGGTACTGGGAGCAGTATAAAACATGTGAATACTCCGAGTAGTATAAAGCATAGTAAAATATATACTGAGAACCAGTAAGAATCATGTGAAGATATAAGAACTGTCCTAAGCATGGTAGGTACTGAAAGCAATACAACATGTGAAGATTTAACTTGCTACCTCATGGATCAGTATTTTAACAGGGTTAATATATGTTCTAGCATTAAAAGACAGTAAATGAGTTTGTAGATGTACTTGCCTCGAGCAAAGCAAGAATACTAGTACAAAAATATAGTTATCCGGTGTCCTGTCAATAATGATATACAAACTCAGTTCTAAGCTATGTTCAATCTTACACTAGTGGTGTGACACGACTCCTAACTGGATACTAGCCAAGTGGGGACCTAACATAAAATTCTAATATGGAGTGCCACTATATCCAAACTAATTTTCTAGGGTCTTTACACTAGTGCGGGGTGAGGTCCAATACGTCTATAACTCAAAACAACACAAAACTTGCAAGTCGTAACTATTCAATAAATAAATCAAACTTTACACTGAGTTCCAACAATTTTTGAGATAGACAAAAAGCTCAAATATACATAAAATAAAGAACCAAAATAATCCTTGTTAATTATAGAAATTTATACTAATTGTTTTAGAATTTATAACCCCTCATAAATAATTATTAAAAATTAGTAAACATAAATATACTAAAAATAAGTTCTGTTTTCCTATTTTTATAAAATACCAAAATACTTATTAAATACTAAAAAAATTATAGTAAATTATCTAAATTAACATAGTATTTAAATACAATTTTTCCCAGATTTTTACAGTAATTAAAATATATATAAAAATCCAAAAACAGAAAGTAACAATTTTTGGAAAAATAATTAATTATAAATTAAGGATGATACATAAACAAAATCTACAGATGTTGTCGGATGATAAAATAAATATCACCAACATATCCAGAACGGTCAAATTAGCTAAGATAGCCTATCCATAAGTCCAATTTGGACACATGGGCAAAATAGTAATTTTGGGTCAAAATGATGTCCGCCGTTGGACACACTTTGCATCAAAAAATGTGTCAAGATAGAAGTCTATAAAACCTAACAAATTATATGTTCACAAATCCAGAATAATGATACGAACCCAACGGTATGTCCGAAATAGGGTTCCGATGAGCCGATCTCAAAATGACACGTTGACGCGGACACTTGGAATCCAGTTTGCACCGAAATGCGTGCCGGAGCAAATGTCTTCAAAACTCAAAAAATTATATGTCAACGAGTCCAGAATGACGATACGAACTCAACGGTATATCCGGAATTGGATTCCGATGAGCCGATCTCAAAGTGACCCGTTGACTCGAAAAGTGGGACTCACTTTGCACCGAAATGCGTGCCAGGGCCCACATTCTCCAAATCAAGCAAATTTTATATGAAAACATACCAGAACGATGCCACGAGTCTACTGGTGGTGTCAGAAATTGAATCCAGAGTCCCGGATTCAAAAATAGAATTTTACAAGTGCAAATTAAAGAATTCGGACGACCAACTTTGGCGTCGAATTCGACCAACCAAACGTGCTTATAATGAAACGAAACTTAAAGGAGGCAGGAAGAGGGTTATACCAGCTGCGCACAGGAACTGGTAGCGCACCAGCCGGAGCTGCGACGGCGGAGTTACGAGTTGACAAAGTCGGCTCCACGAAATTGTCCAAAAATAGTTCAATTTAAAACGTCAACTTGGTGGCCAGTTTTGAGGTATCAAACGACGAAATTAATGGACGAAAATTGAGGGGAGTGAAGATGGATATACCGAGATTACGATGGAGCAGAGAGTTCACCGATCCAATGGTCGGATCTCCCAGAAAACGTGCACGAAGTTGCTACGATGGGACACGAATTTTGAGTTCCAAACTCGCGCGCGCCGACGGGATTCCGTTCAAAACGCACGAATAGCCTATTCGGCGCGCCGGGGAAGAAGGTGGTGGCATGGGGGAGGTCGCCGGGGGTTCGCACGCCGGTGGGGGGTTGGCCACGGTGGCGGCAGCGCCGTGCGGCGGCGCGGCGGTGCACAACGACGGCCCGCGCGCGCGCACACGTGCGCGCTGCTGCTCGTCGCAGCTGCTGCTGCGCTGTTGCCTGCTGCTACGTTGCTAGGGGCGCACGGCGGAGGCAGCCCAGCGGCGGTCGCCGGGGGGTGGCTGTGGCGTTGTGGTGGTGGTGGTGGTCGGCAGCCAAGGGGGTGGGGAGTTCGGCTGGTGAGGGTGGAGTGGTGTGTGTGTGTTTAATAGAAAGAGAGAGAGTGAGAAGTTAAGTGTGTGTGAGTGTATATAAATAATAGAGAGAGAGAGATATTTGAGAGGGAAGGAGAGAGAGAGGTCGGCCAAGGGGGGGTTAGCTGTAAAGGAGAGGGGAGTGGGGTGAGGTGGTGTTTGTATTTGTTATAGGAGAAAGAGAGAGTGTATATATATATATATATATATATATATATATATATATATATATATATATATATATATATATATATATATATATATATATATATATATATATAGAAGATATTTAATAAAGTAGAGAGAGGAGATATTTTTAAATAGGAAAAAGAGAAAAATTAAGTGGGGTATTTGGACAGTCATGAGAGGACAATATGGAGCTTGGGCTCGGGTCCGGTCGAGCTGGGTCGGGCCGAAATCGGACAGGGGGCAATAATTGAATTAAATACGTATTTATGATCGTGGAAAAATAAATAATATGCGAGGACTCCAATAAATAGGACACAAGCGTCGTGTGGATAGTAGGCTTCATATGGGCCACGTCCATACTTTGGGTCGACTAGGTTGGATCGATGTCGGGTCCCGAAATTAAATTGAAAATTAAATCAGGTTTTACGTTAGATAATTAATTGGCCTAAATTGACCCAAAAATTGTGCGAAGAAAATGAAGCACAAAATGGAGTGTCTAAGTGGGACACGAAGGTCATGGGTGAAGAGCGTCTCGAGTAGATCATTCATGAGAAGTTGGTTCTGAGAAAACGACTGGTCTGGTGCTCCTAAATTAAAAGTCACGGTAACGTGCAAACGAAGAACAAAGATAAAAGTGGGAATAATTATTCAACGATTAGTTGGTCTAAGTTGACCCGAAGTTGCACGATACAAAAGAGCACAAGGGAACGAGTTCAAGTAGGACAGGATATATCAAAACGAAGATAATCTTGTCTACTTCAAAACTCATAAAGAGAGTTTACAGAGATTGGCATCCCTGACGCTCCAGAAGTCAAAGTCACGAAAAGTAACATTAATAATCACAAACAATTAAATAATAATATATTTATTGAAAATAATTCATTCAAAAAATTTAAAATAGCCCTGAAATTCAGGGGCTTACATCCTACCCACCTTACAAGAATTTCGTCATCAAAATTAAAAATCATCCAATAGGTTAAACTATAACATGTAGCTGCTCTGGCTACGATACTCAATCTGCTACCCTTGAAATCATCTGTCCTGTTTCTCTTTACAATCTTTTTGGTTCAGGTTCAACAAAGTTCTTCTATCATAAACTACGTCATATATCCTTTAGAATCTTCCATATTAACATGAAACCTTTATGTATACCCTAAACTATAGGTCATTCTCTGGGTATGTTTATAAGCCTAAAATGCTTAATCATCAACCATATTTTTAACCTCAAATGTAAATACTGGATTTCCTTATCGTATCCTAAGTATCCATATTCTATTAATCCACAAGCCCTTTGTATTATTTGTCGTCAATCCTTTCCTACAGTTTCTTCTTGAAATTATACGTTCAATATTTATCCTTGGCGTAGAGCCTTCTTCTTTTACTCAACAAGTCCTCCGAATATAAATCTTCGATTTCAAAACTCCCGATTTATTAATTACCAACGTAGATATGTCTTTGCCTCGTTCCTTGTCTTTTTAACTGATATCTTTTCAATCTCGTATGCAATACTATATCTCATTCCAACTTATTCTATACCATTCCACATATCGATCTACCCTCTAATCACATGTAATTAGCTCGTAGATAACCAATAATCACTTAGTCATCAAAGTCCTACGAATACTCAATCCTCAAACTCTAAGCACAAGATTCTAATCCTCAATCCATAGTCACAACAATATACTATCTCATTTCTCCATCTTAGATACCCTATCATCGAGTCATACTATCAATGCAATCGTTCTTAATGGTTTCCAAGTCTACTACAGTCAGTCACTTATACTTGTCCTATAATCTTAATTTAACCAATCCCTAGGAAAAGTACTTATCACAATCACACAATACATTTATAGTTATACTACAGAATCAGTTAACAAGGTTTGGCTATTTCGGTCGTCTATCAAGTAGAAGGTAACAAGGCCTAAGACTGGGTCAAGCAATCCATAACAGTGTCCAAACAAGTTAAAGGTCAAGCAAGACAGAAAAGTTTATCGGAATATCTCAAAGAATGGTACAGAGACAACGAGATGTATAACGAGAAGAATTATCCAAGAGGTTAACGAAAAAGAGTTTAGTCAAGTCATAGGAAAGATTGAACACAAAAAATAATTATGTCCAAAAAGATAACATGAAAGCAATCCTATTGGAGAGTCCTAGAGAACCTATAATCCTAGTTGTAGATGTAGATATGACAGAGTTAATCAAGACGGGGAAGAATGATGATAAGAATTTATTCTTGTTCGTTCGGTCAAAACAAAGTGAACCAAGTTAAGATACGATTTGATAACCATACACGTCTTCCTGAAATCATGTTGCCAGAATTTTTGCCACACCAGTAAGCTTATATGCAATAAACGATAGAGTCATAACTAAGTTATACACCCTATAATCATGTTATCTAGAATCCTCGCCACGCCAACCGGTATGGCTGCGAGAAAATCTAAATTCCATAACTAAGATAAGTACACCCAAAATTAGGCCCTATATTTTTGTCATACCAGCTAATATGGCTGCGATAAATTCTAAACTCCATAAATAAAACAGACGTTTACCTTATCAGGATGTATCATAATTCAATCCACAAAATTTATCACGATGCAAGATCAAAGTCAACAACGAAAATCAGAAATTAAATTCAACAACGAATTTAAGGAAGAGCAAATGAAAATAAGTGGAAACAGATTTCTAGGTAAGATTAGAGTGAGATCCTCAGGGGTCATCCCAAAGGTACTATCTGGTCAAAATTATAACCCACTGAATTTCAAGCAAGATACTAAATACAGTAAACGGTCCTATGCTGTGATGAGTTTTCCTATGTTGCAATCCTAAAAATCCTCTAGGTGTTCTAAATGTTATTCCTAATGTTAACAAGTTGTCCTAGATCCTAATTGCAGGCATGCTTGGTGTAACTAAACAATTTAAGTCTGGACCTGCATGGGCTACCACTAAAAATATGTCACGATCCGTTACCCAAATTGTTGGGCCGAACCGAGCTATGTCCAGCCTACGCTTGTTAAAGCGTAGTAAGCTATTCTAAGAATAGACAATAAAGGATCTAAGCAGCTAACAGTTCTAAAATCACATTTAAGGGTTCATCACAACACATCATCTATAAGCGAAGGTAACAAGCACAGACTTATTAATACACTTCCAAAGTATCTAACTGGAGACAAAGTCCAGTATCCAAATATAAGTACAGACCAAAGTCTAAGTCTCAAAATACAAGAAAGATAACTAAGCAAGGTTCCCCGCTGGGGCCTCTTCTGGAGCTAAGGCCAGGTCCTCAAAATCAGTGCCATAATATGTAACACATAGCATTTCCTTCTCGAAAAGTGAACCTACAACGTTATCCTGTCAGGACGGGAGCAAGTACAACCTCTACAACTAAAGTACTGAATATATAATGAAAGAGATGTTCAACAAGAAACATGGTATGATAAGTCTATAAAACAGGAAATACTAGAAACATGGTCTCATGGTACAACTGGGATCATAGTATCATAGTAACATAGGGAACATGGCATATCTAGAATCATGGTATGACTGGAATCACAGTATCATAGTAACATAGGGAACATGGTATATCTCATAGTCTATCATGGCAATACATATTCATTTTAAAGTTTAAAACTGTAGTAGGTGAGTGATCAGTCAATAGGTGAAATAGGATGTACAGCGGTACATATCAAGTTTTCTGAAGTGTACATACGTACCCTTAACGACATCGGTGTATATCCATACACAAACGCGGGATCAGACATACGACAAAGTTATATATAGAATATAACAGTGCTCGGTAAATACATACGGAGAAGGGGGCATGATCACGTATACTACTAACAGTTTTTCCTTAACCCGTTTTTATTAACATGTGAGTTATACGAGAACAGTAAAAACATGTGAGAGATACTGGGAGCAGTATAAGCTTGGCTGGTACTGGAAGCAGTATGAAACATGTGAATACTCCGAGTAGTATAAAGTATAGTGAAACATGTACTGAGAACCAGTAAGAAGCATGTGAAGATATAAGAACTGTCCTAAGCATGGTAGGTACTGAAAGTAATACAACATGTGAAGATTTAACTTGCTACCACAAGTATCAGTATTTTAACAGGGTTAATACATGTTCTAGCATTAAAAGACAGTAAATGAGTTTATAGATGTACTTTACCTCGAGCAAAGCAAGAATACTCGTACGGAGATATAAATGTCCGGTGTCCTGTCAATAATGATATACAAACTCAGTTCTAAGCTATGTTCAATATTACACTAGTGGTGTGACACGACTCCTAACTGGATACTAGCCAAGTGGGGACCTAGCATAAAAGTCTAATATAGAGTGCCACTATATCCAAACTAATTTTCTAAGGTCTTTACACTAGTGCGGGGTGAGGTCCAATACGTCTATAACTCAAAACAACACAAAACTTGCAAGTCGTAACTATTCAATAAATAAATCAAACTGTACACTGAGTTCCAACAATTTTTGAGATAGAAAAAAAGCTCAAATATACATAAAATTAAGTACCATAATGATCCTTGTTAATTATAGAAATTTATACTAATTTTTCTGGAATTTATAGACCCACATAAATAATTATTAAAAATCAGCAAACATAAATATACTGAAAATGAGTTCTATTTTCCTATTTTTATAAAATACCAAAAGTACTTATTAAATACTGGAAAAATTATAATCTAAATTAACATAGTATTTAAATACAATTTTTTCTAAATTTTTACAGCAATTAAAATATATATAAAAATCCAAAAACAGAAAGTAACAATTTCTGGAAAAATAATTAATTATAAATTAAGGATGATACATAAACAAAATCTACAGATGTTGTCGGATTATAAAATAAATATCACCAACGTGTCCAAAACAGTCAAATTATCTAGGATAGCCTACCCATAAGTCCAATTTGGACACAGGGGCAAAATAGTAATTTTGGGTCAAAATGATGTCCGCCGTTGGACATACTTTGCACCGAAAAACGTGTCAAGATAGAAGTCTACAAAACTTAGCAAATTATATGTCCACAAATCTAGAATGATGATACGAACCCAACGGTATGTCCGAAATAGGGTTCCGATGAGCCGATCTCAAAATGACACGTTGACGCGGACACTTGGAATCCAGTTTGCACCGAAATACGTATCGGAGCAAATGTCTTCAAAACTCAGCAAATTATATGTCAACGAGTCCAGAATGACCATACGAACTCAAGGGTATATTCGGAATTGGATTCCGATGAGCCGATCTCAAAGTGACCCGTTGACTCGAAAAGTGGGACCCGCTTTACACCAAAATATGTGCCAGGGCCCACGTTCTCCAAATCAAGCGAATTTTATATAAAAACATACCAGAACGACACCACGAGTCTACTGGTGATGTCAAAAATTGAATCCGGAGTCCCGAGTTCAAAAATGGAATTTTACAAGTGTAAATTAAAGAATTCGAACGGCCAACTTTGGCGTCGAATTCGACCAACCAAACGTGCTTATAATTAAACGAAACTTAAAGGAGTTAGGAAGAGGGTTATACCAGCTGCACACAGGAACTGGTAGCGCACCAACCGGAGCTTCGATGGCGGAGTTACGAGCTGACGAAGTTGGCTCCACGAAACTGTCCAAAAACAGTTCAATTTAAAACGTCAACTTGGTGGCCAGTTTTGAGGTACCAAACGACGAAATTAACAGACGAAAATTGAGAAGAGTGAAGATGGATATACCGAGATTGCGATGGAGCACAGAGTTCACCGATCCAACGGTCGGATCTCCCAGAAAATGTGCGTGAAGTTGCTGCGACGGGACACGAATTTTGAGTTCCAAACTCGCGCGCGCCGACGGGATTCCGTTCAAAATGCACGAATAGCCTATTCGGCGCGCCGGGGAAGATGGTGGTGGCATGGGGGAGGTCGCCGGAGGTTTGCGCGCCGGTGGGGGGTCGGCCACGGTGGCAGCAACGCCGTGCGGCGGTACGACGGCGCACAACGACGGCCCCCGCGTGCGCGCACGTGCGCGCTGCTGCTCGCCGCAGCTGCTGCTGCGCTGTTGCCTGCTGCTGCGCTGCTGGGGGCGCACGACGGAGGCAGCCCAGCGGCGGTCGCCGGCGGGGGTGGCTGTGGCGTTGTGGTGGTGGTCGGCAGCCATGGGGGTGGAGAGTTCGGCTGGTGAGGGTGGAGTGGTGTGTGTGTGTTTAATAGAAAGAGATAGAGTGAGAATTTAAGTGTGTGAGAGTGTATATAAATAATAGAGAGAGAGGTATTTGAGAGGGAAGAAGAGAGAGAGAGGTCGGCCAAGGAGGGTTAGCTGTAAAGGAGAGGGGAGTGGGGTGAGGTAGTA